>JAPVLO010001088.1:0-196625 GCA_027257055.1 Cephalopachus bancanus | reverse complement strand
AAAACAAGATGGAAATAACTGTTAGAGACATAACTTATTTTACCTAACAGTGTTTAGGGAGAACTGAAAGTCATATTATCAAATCCCCAAGCTTTGTGTAATATATAGGTATATATTTATGGCATGCTAATTAGAAGTCACTCATCCAAAGCAATTACTGCAAGTTCATATAAATATAGTTATATACATAGATGCATGTGTGCGTTGCTGTTTATCATATCAATCACATCTATAATTTGTATAAAATTGTTGATTAATTCAACTTTGAGAAATAATGAATAGTGAGAGTATGTATTTGAGCATATTTTATGCCATTGGTTCAAACAACTGAGCTGTTAGAAGAAATTTTTGTCAAAATAATTATTTTTCTGATAGTTCAGAACATATATAAAGACAGGAAGCATTTATTTAAATTTAATAGTGAAGAAAGAGGTGTGATTTAAATATAAAATCTTGAAACTGAAATGCTTACATATGAGTTTTGTTTTACAGGATTCCAAAATTCCACTAAGTTTTATTAAAATAAATATATCAAACATGCTTTTTGGTGAATATTTCATATGATTACATAACAAACAATGACTAATGGTTACTAGTGCTACATTGAGGCTACTAATTTAGTTGTGCCAGTCATCGGCAATTTTACCCACCACTATTTTTGTACCTTGAGGGCAAACATCACTGCAGTGAAAAAGGGAAATAATAGTTCAGTATTATTATGGAAATGGTTTTGACCATATGGACACCTCTGAAAATGCTGCAAGACCCTCAGAGATTCATGGACCATATTCTGGGAACGGCAGATGTATGACACCATTTCATTTACCTATTTTACTGTTAATGGATATTTGGGTTGTTTATAATTTATCCAATGTGCTTTATCAGCATACTTTTAAAGTTTCACTCATATATGATTTGTAGCATTTTCTCTGGACTACATAAGCATTTACAATTTTAAATTTTCTCCTTCTTACTACATAAACTACATCCTACAAAGGACATCACAAAACTCTTTGTAAAATTCCTTTTTGGTTTCTTCTTTAGCACCTAGTTAGAAGTATATCTTGTAAATTATAAACATATGGTTTAGTTCTAGTTGCAGTTTTTTACCAATGCCTATCTCATCTGCATTATACTCAGATAACGTTTTGTGTATGAATTTAATTCCTTGAAATTCATTAAGACTTGCTTTACAAGTAAGATATTGTATATTTTAAAATTCTGTGCATGACTGTCTTATAAAGAATAGGTGTATTACTTTCTTATTCCTAATCCAAGTCACCACAAACTTAAACAACAACCATATTACCTAACAGCTATGTAGGTATGGAAAAAATGTAGTTCACCTGTTTCTCTGTTTAGAGTTTCATAAGGCTGAAATCAAGGTGTCAGATTAACTGAATTGCTTTCTGCAGACTGTAAGTTATACTGTGTCTATTTGCACTTCAAAGCTTGTAAAGCTGTTGCTGAAATTCAGTTCCACGAAATTATAAGACTAACATCCCTGTTTCCCTGCTGGTTATTGAAATGGGTTCATTCTCAGCTTATAGAGGCTACCTTTACTCTTGGTTTGCGTACCCCTTTCTCCAACTTCAGACCCAGCAATGGCAGTCCAAGCCCTTCTTCTAATCTTTCTGTCCTCCCCTTCTGCTTCATTTCTCTGTTGCTGTTTCTGGCCCTTCTGCCTCCAGTTGGAGTGAGCTATTTTCTTTTAAGAGTCATGTAATTAGATTACGTCCGGAAGGATAACTTAAATACTTCTGTATTTTAACATCTGTAACTTTATTTCTCTGCCAAAGTCCCTTTTGAAATGTAATATATTAGATTTACAGATTCTGGGGAAACTATTATTTTGGGACAGTTATTCTGCCTACCATGGTGGCTATTCAACATTGGCAAGGCACAGTTATGTTCAAATTGTCTCTGAAGGAGATATGCAAAAATATCTCAATATAACTGTGAGTTTTTTATATTTTTTATACTTATTTATGTCCATTTAAAAGAATTTGGGGCCTACATTTTTAGGGGTGTAAAAGTTTATAGAATTACATTTCCTGGTGAGTGAAACATTTTGTCTTTATGTGGTATCATACTTTATAATAATGATTGTATCTTAAGCTTTATCTTATCTGATAATAATATGACTATGATTTCTATTTATTAGAATCAGATTATCACATCATTTTACCTTCATCTTTTTAGTATTCTTATTATTTTAGATGTAATACTTATAACTATAACATACTTGTGGTATACTTTTATATATTCGAAAGATTATAGTGTTCTAATCTAATCTTATAGTCTTTGTCCTTCTATTTATAAATATATTCAATGAATTATAACATCCATACAGAAGATTACATAAATCAGAATTGTACAAACTACTGAATTATCACACATTAAACATGTTTCAAATCAAGAAATAAAACATTGTCAGTAATACTGAAGGCTTGTGGAGGCTCCTTCCAATTCATTACCATCTCACTCCTCCTCAAAGATAACCACTACTTTGAATTCTAACAAAAAAGTTACATTTAAAAAATTTACATACGTTAGATCATATAATAAAATTATTCTGCCTCTGGCTTACTTGACTACACATTATATTTGTTTTATTACAGTAGTGGCATAGAGCTTAATGTTTATTGTTATATATAATTTCATTTTATAAAAGTATCTCAATTTATTTTCCTATTCTACTGTTGGTGGACATTTTTTCTGTTTTAGTCTTCTGTAAATAATAATAGTCTTCTGCTATAACTATGTTGTATGTTTTATAAGCATGTGCACATATTTCTATTAGGAATGTACCTAGAAATAGAATTGCAGAATCACAGAGTAACATACAGGTTGTTAAATATGCAGATTTTTAGATATTTTTCAACTTAATTTCTTAAAATAAAGATGTAACAAAATATTTGCCACTTTAAATGTTCAGAGAATTTTACAAATGAATAAAGAACATTGCCAGGAAAAAAGAAAGAGCAAATTGATTTACAACACACACAAATAACACTGAAAGCCTATCTGTTCATCACCAGACTCTTATGCTGTTACATATAAGATTATGTAGTAAATGACCTTCCAAAAATGCCCATGCACTAATCCTTGAAATTTTTTAATATTTCACCTTGCATGGCAGAAGGAATTAGGCAGATATAATGAAGTTAAGATCTTTAGAATGGAAGATTATCCTGTATTACCTGGATAGGCCCAAAATAATCGCAAGGGTCCTTATAAGAGAGAGGTCAGAGGTCCAATAACAGAGGCAGAAGTAGGAGAGATGCAATTGTTGGCTTTGAAGATGGAAGAGGTCTGCCAGCAAAAGTCAACCTAAAAAAGATAAAGAAGCTTAAAAAGATAAGGAATAGCTTCTCTCCTAGAACTCCAGAAGAAATGCAGCCTGTCAACACCTTTATTTCAGCCTAGTGACACTCATTTTGGACTTCAGTCCTCCAAACAGCAAGATCATAAATTTGTGTTGCTTAAGCCACTACATTTGTGGCAATTAGTTGCAACAGCAATAGGAAATTAATATACAGCTCTCTTGTGAGTTTTACAATATACATTTTAAAGAAGTTATATAAATATTAATTTATTCTATAATTGAAAATGGAAGTCCCATGGAATCTTAGTGTCTATTTTAAGTCACTTAGACTGGTGCTGATATCATACAAAATTACTAGATTCAGAATCTATTAGTATAGAATTTATTTAGTTATAACAAAAAAACTTTCTCTTTTGGTAAGTTATGCAATTCTATACTCACATTGCAAGACACAAGAGACTGAGAAAAATTAAACAACTTGATCAAGTTCACAGTAAAGTCATGTCCCAACACCACAACTTTATTATTGTCTCCCAGATTCAAGTAAGCACTCTGTTTGACATCTCGTTGTCTTTGACACATTAATTACATTGAAATATTAAATATTTAACTACAAATGTACATATTAATATATAAATTATTATTCAATTATAACTTTTACTCACTCAGATATTAAATAATACAATATTTTAGGTAGTATTTAGAACTCATCAAGTTATTCAAGGTAATAGAGAAAGACACTGAACAATTTTTCACTTTTAGCAAAAGCTACTTTTATGTACCTGTGTTTAAATAATCAGCGTTTAGTGGCATGTTGTACAATGGGACAATTTTTTCAATAAATTAGGGAAGAAGATATATCCTTAAAGCTTGTTTTCATCTAATAGCTGTATCTTTCTGAGGATTTGTGGTGACTTGTTTTACTTGCTCTTATAATATATTGCATAATTGATATGAAAATAAACTCAGTCATGTATCTCATTAGTGTTTTTTATTATAAGACTTCATTTTGTAATTTCATATTTATGTGTGTGATTGTTGATTACCTCTTTTCCTCCTTTGAACACTAAGCTTCAAAAAGTCAGTGTCTGTGACTTGTGGTCTATCTCCAGTGCTTGCCTCAATGCATACTGTGTAAGAGGCCCTCAGTGAATTTCTACTAAATTAGTGAGTTGAGGTGGGAGTAGAATGAAAATGCAACCTGAGCAATTTCTTTTTCAAATCAAGAACTGCATCCTTGGAACCCTCTTCTTAAGAATCATAAGAATTTAAATTTAAATCTGATTAATGAGAAGATTTGGATAGTTTAAGGAGAGACTCTTGTTTGAAAGACTTTTTTTCTCTCTGTTAATGTCAAAAACTAAAGAGATAAGATCTATCTATCTATACTTGAAATATCTTTCCAGTTACAACTCTAGAGTTCTAAAACTTGTTTTCAGGCAAGGCTAATATGATTTGTATCTTTATATTATGTCATAAATTTACAGTACTTAAGTATATGTTTTTCATCTGGGTTAACATGTTTTCTAGGAAATTTAAAATCATGCTATTTTATAAATAAGCATAATATTTTTCCATGGAGTCATTTGTACTGATTCAGATATTTGAAAAATTTAGTTTTTTGCATATATTGTTATTGTGTTATCAAGTATATTCTTAACATTCCTGTATGATGAATTGCATAGTAAATGACATTGTAAATTTTTTGAAAAGAGTACCAGAGTCTAATTGTATTTTGCTTAACTATAATTATAGAACTCACAGCTCAGAAATAATCAGTAAATTGTAGAAATTCATGCAGCTGGCAGGAAGGCAGTGGAGCAAAGATTCAAACTCATAACTTCAGACTTCGATTTATTTCTATTCCCACTATGATTTTCCCACAAGATAAATTATTTTTCTATAAAAGTAGAATGCATGAACTTCGAGTTCAACTATATTTCTCCACAGCACCCATACACGTTTCTTAAATACTTGGAATAAATAAGAATATGATTTGACCCACATAATAACTGTAAGTAGTTGAGGCTGGTAAGAACTGCATCATTATTATAAAGTCATCGAATTAAAGCTTGGGAAGGCAATGGGAAGTCATTGATTCCAATTGTTGACATCTTTATAACAAAAAAAAACAACAATGATTAGCAAAGATATTTCTCTATCAAGAAAATTAAACAAGATAGGTAAACAAATATACCAGGAGAACATTCTAGAATCATACATTGTAAATTTTTTCAACTGTTTTAAATAAAAGTCAAAAATTGAGCAGAAGTGGCCAATAAAGGATTGAAATTTTTTTTTTCAATAATCAATATTTTTTTATTATGATGTTGTGGGGTACAGTTAAGGGTTAGGTATACAAATGCATTTCATTCAGGCACCCTTATTGATTAGAGGTGCTTCCCCATCCCCAGACAGATATTTGCCTGTTAATCCCATCTCCTCCCCCTCCATAGTTTCCCACTACTGTCAGTCATTTTCTTATAGTATTAGATTGGATGTTCAAGGTCCATTATATGAGTGAAAACATGTGATACTCGGACCTTTGTTTTTGTGAGAGGTCACTCAGTATTATAGACTCTAGTTCCATCCAGGTTGCTGAAAATTCATGATTTTGTTATTTTTATGGCTGCGTAGTATTCCATCGTGTATATGTACCACAATTTTTTAAATCCAATCCTCTTTTGATGGACAGCATGGTTGCTTCCAGGTTCTTGCTATTGTGAACAATGCCACGATAAACATACGTGTGCAGGTGTCTTTTTTGTAGAGTGATTTGTGTTCTTCTGGATATATTCCCATTAGGGGGATTGCGGGGTCGTATGGGAGGTAGATATTTAGAGCTTTTAGGAATCACCACACTGCTTTCCACAGAGGTTGCACTAGTTTACACTCCCACCAACAGTGTAGAAGTGTTCCCTTTTCTCCACACCCTCTCCAGCAGCTGTTATTTTTTGACTTGTTGATAATTGCCATTCTGACTGGAATTAGGTGGTATCTCAGTGTGGTTTTGATTTGCATCTCCCTGATGATTAGTGAAGTTGAACATTTCTTCATATGTCTGTTGGCTGCTCGGATGTCTTCCTTTGTGAAGTGTCTGCTCATGTCTTTTGCCCATTTGATAATGGGGTTGTTTGTTTTTTTCTTTTCAGCACGTTTGAGTTCCTTGTAGATCAAAGATGTTAAGCCTTTGTCTGATCTGGTGTTGGCAAATATTTTTTCCCACTCTGTAGGCTGTCTCCCTGCTCTCTTGATGGTTTCTTTAGCTTTGCAGAAGCTTGTCAGTTTAATAAGGTCCCACTGGAATATCCTCTCTCTTATGACCTGTGGGTTTTGGGTTTTGTTCAGGAATTGGAGGCCAGTTCTAATTTCCATGAGGGCATGTCCTTCACTTTCTAAGGTTCTTACGGTTTGAAGATTTACATTTAGGTCTCTGATTCATTTGGAGTTAACCTTTGTGCATGGGGATATGTAGGGGTCCTGTTTCAATCTTCTGCATGTGGTCAGCCAGTTTTCTCAGCACCATTTACTGAATAGGTTCTCTTCTCCCCAGTGATAGGTGGTGGAGGATTTGTCGAAGATGAGTTGGTTGAGAATTTGAGATTTTGCTTCTGGAATCTCAATTCTATTCCATTGATCTATATGCCTGTTTCTATACCAATACCAAGCTGTTTTGATGATGGTAGCTTTATAGTAGTTTGAAGTCTGGTAATGTGATACCCCCTGCTTTGTTGGTTTTTTTTGCTGAGAATTATTCTGGCTATTTTGGACGTTTCTGTTTCCATATGAATTCCTGCATTGTTTTTTCTAGGTCTGAGAAGAATGTTGCTGGTAATTTGGTAGGCATTGCATTGAATTTGTAGATTGCCTTAGTTAAGATGGACATCTTCACAATGTTGATTCTTCCAATCCATGAGCATGGGATAGATTTCCACTTGTTTGTGTCATCATTGATTTCTTTGAGCAGTGTTTTGTAGTTTTCATTGTAAAGGTCTTTCATGTCTCTGGTTAGGAAGATGCCAAGGTATTTCTTTTTTTGTGTGGCTATTGTGAATGGAATTGTGCTTTTTATTGGGGTTTATGTTCATTTATTATTGGTGTAAAGAAATGAGATTGTCTTTTGCACATTTATTTTGTGTCCTGAGACTTTGCCAAAGGCCTTTATCAGTGTAAGGAGGTTTTTGACAGATTCTCTTGGGTTTTCAAGGTACACAATCATATCATCTGCAAAGAGAGGTAGTTTGACTTCTTCTTTTCCTATTTGGATACCCCTGATTGCCTTCTCTTCTCTGATTACTCGAGCCAGGACTTCCAATACTATGTTGAACAGAAGGGGTGAGAGTGGGCATCCTTGTCTTGTTCCAGTTTTCAGGGGAAATGGTTCCAATTTTTGTCCTTTTAGGAGTAAGCTGGCTGTGGGTTTCTCGTAGATGGCTTTTACTATTTTGAGGTATGTTCCCCATATGCCTAGATGTTCAAGGGTTTTTATCAAGAAGGGGTGCTGGATTTTATCAAAAACTTTTTCTGCATCTAATAATATAATCATGTGATTTTTTTTGACATCTGTTGATGTATTTAATTACATTTAAGGTTTTACGTATGTTGAACCAGGCTTGCATCCCAGGAATGAAGCCTACTTGGTCATGATGGATGATTTTTGAGATGTGTTGTTGAATTCGATTCACTAGGATCTTGTTGAGAATTTTCGCATCTATGTTCATCAAAGATATTGGCCTATAGTTCTCCTTCTTTGTTGGATCTTTACCTGGCTTGGGTATCAATGTGATGTTGGCTTCATAAAATGATTTGGGGAGAGTTCCATCTCTTTCAATCATCTGGAATACCTTCAGTAGGATTGGTATCAGCTCCTCCTTAAATGTCTTGTAGAATTCTGCTGGAAAGCCTTCTGGACCAGGGCTTTTTTTTTTTTTTGTAGGTAGTTTTCTTATTACGTAGTCGATTTCCTTGATTGTTATTGGTCTATTTAGGGTCTCAATTTTTTCTGGTTCCAAACTAGGTATGTTGTGTGATGTCAGAAAGTCCTCCATTTCCTTAAGGTTTTCAAGTTTGTTTCCATACAAGTGTACCTTGTAGTCTCTAATGATCTTTTGTATTTCTTCAGGGTCAGATGTGACTTCATCCTTTGTGTTTCTGATTGTGCTTATTTGGGTTTTTTCTCATTTTTTCTTGGTCAGCCTAGCTAGGGAACCATCGATCTTGCTTATCCTTTTGAAAAACCAGCTTTTTGTTTCATTGATTTTTTTTGTATTATCTTTTTGTCTTCTATGTTCTGGATTTGGGCTTTTATTTTGGTGATCTGGATTCTTCTGCTGAAATTAGGGTTTTTGTGGTCTTGCTTTTACAGCTTCCTTAGGTGGCTTGTTAGGCTGTTAGTTTGTGTTCCTTCCATTTTCTTCATGTGTGTTTGTAGGGATATAAATTCCCCTCTTACTACAGCTTTTAAGGCATCCCAGAGATTTTGGTAAGATGTTTCTTCATTTTCATTTATTTCCAGGTATCTTTTGATCCCTGTTTTGATTTCTTAATTGACCCAGGAGTTGTTTAGCATCATACTGTTTAGTGTCCATGTCTTTGTGGGTTTTGGGGGGACTTTGTTGGTGTCAATGTTTATTTTTATTCCACTGTGGTCTGAGAAGGTGCATGGTAGAATTTCGTTCCTTTTAAATTTGCTTATGCTTGTTATGTCCAATTATGTGGTCGATCTTAGAATACGTTCCATGTGGTGATGAGTAGAATGTGTATTCCCTTGTCTTTGGATGGAGTGTTCTGTAGGTATCAATTAAGTCCATTTGGTCCAGAGTCACATTGAGGTTCTGGATCTCCTTGCTGATTTTTTGTCCTGATGATCTGTCTAGGGTTGAGTCAATATCCATCTTTAGTTTTCCTAGAAGTTGCCTTATGAAAGTTGGTGCACCTATGTTGGGTGCATATATGTTTAAGATAGATATTTCCTGTTGATGGAGTGAAACTTTTATCATTATGTAGTGGCCCTCTGTATCTTTTTTAATTTTTGATACCTTAAATGGTATTTTGTCTGATATTAGGATCACGACTCCTCCTTTCTTTTGTGTTCCATTCACCTGAAAGTTTGTTTCCCATCCTCTTACTTTGAGTCTGTGTTTGTCCTTTCTAATGAGGTGAATCTCTTGAAGGCAGTATATTGTTGTCTGGTAATATTTTATCCATTTTGCCATTCTATGTCTTTTCAGTGGTGCGTTTAGTCCATTCACATTCAGGCTAATTATTGAAATGTGAGAGTTCATCCCTATCATAGAGTTCTTATAGAGTTGTTGCTCTTCCACTTGGTTCTTTTTTGTCTTTCTTTTGGTTTTGGGGTTGGTTCATGTATATTTTGTTCTTTTCCCTGTACTCTTTTGAAGAACATTGTTCTTTTTCCTTTTCTTCTGTGTTTAGTACGTTCTTAAGTGTTTCATGTAGAGGTGGTTTGGTGGCAGCATAAGTTGTTAGGGATTGGATATCTGGGAAAGATTTTAATTCTCCCTCACTGATGAAGCTTAGCTTGGCTGGGTAAGTTAATCTTGGTTGAAATTGTTTATATTTTAGGACTTTGAAGATAGGGCTCCAAGCTCTCCTAGCCTGTAGGGTTTCTGTAGATAAATCTGCTGCTATTCTGATTGGTCTTCCATGGTAGGTGATCTGGCCTTTTTCTCTTGCTGCCTTTAGGATTTTTTCTTTTATGCCTACTTTGTTTAGGTGAATTATTATATGACTAGGAGTTGGTCTTCTCATTTGTTGTCTTGCAGGGGTTCTCTGAATCTCTTGTGTTTGAATTTTTGCATCACTGATTAGATAAGGGAAGTTTTCTTGAATGATCTCATGGAAAGTTTGTTCTAGTGTGGTCTCTGTCTCTCTTTCTGCCTCAGGTATGCCAATTACTCTTAGGTTTGGTCTCTTGAAGTAATCGCTCATCTTTTGGAGGTTTTTTTCTTTCTTTTTGAGCTTGTTTTTGTGTTTTTAAGAGTTTGGATCTTCAAGCTCTGAGATTTTTCTGCTTGGGTAATAAGAATTGAAATTTATTAATTCTACTAAGTAGCAATTGGTTTTTTTTATCATCACAATAATTGCTATTATTTTCTCACCCTGCATATGGCTTTAAAAATGTGTATAAACTCAAGGACAATCATTTCCCTTTAATACTTCTATTTTTATGGAGAATTCACAGCATTTCTTCTATTTTTCACATTTTGCTGCTATTTGGTGAATGTTTTGTCATGGATCAGGATTAGTGTATGACCATTTTTTGAGTACATTCTGTCATCTGACAGGACGGAACAAGTGTTGGTTGTTCTTTTTTTTTTATCTTACATTTAATAGTCTCTAATTTATCATTTCTATTTCCTCCTACCTCCTACTCCCACATAAACCCCAAACATATCTTGGCATTTTTATGTCTTATTAGTCAAGAGACTCATCAGGAGCTGTTTGTTCGGTGTTTGAAAAATTATGCACTATGCAAATTATGCATTATGCAAAAAGTATGTAATTCTGTCACTTCTACCACCTCCTTTCAGATGAAAGTATTCTTGGAGCAATTCTTTTTCAAAAATTGAGAAACATGAATGATGCTTCATATAGTAATGACTAAATAATTAATGTATATCAGACTGCTGTGAAAAGCACTAAAATAATGATTTGATAATTAATGCAAAATTGATAGAAATTTAAATTGCAAGAAAGTCATTTAAAATGTGAATGCTTATTATGCTGTTTTGACATAGGCTGTACACATTTAATACATTATTTTCTAATTTATAGGAATGAATGTGCTGTATTGCAACTTAATGTGATGAAGAATCTTAAAACTTTGGGTTTGGTGACAAAAAATGATACATGTCTTATTATGTAAACATATTTATTAATTTTTAACTGTAAGAAGTTATTTCTGGGTTACTTGAAAATCAAAAATGACTTGATTTATACTCTGTAACAATGTAATCAAATGACTCTATTTTTAAGTGTAATGTGTATATCAGCTGATTACAATATTAACAATTTTCTTTAGTTAAACAATAAGTGTAAAAGTTATATTTTTCAATTAAAAGGCTATTCACCAGCCGGGCATGGTGGCACTCATCTGTGGTTCCAGTTACTTGGAAGGCTGAGGCAGAAGGGTTCCCTGAGCCCAGCAGATGGAGGCTGAGGTGGCCATGAGCATGCAACTGCACTCCAGCCTGGGTGACAGAGTGAGACTCCAACTCAAAAAAAAAACAGCTATTAGCATATTACTGCATATAATAAGATAAAACAAAGACATACTGGGAGGGAAGATGAAAGAGAAAGAAAGGAAGACTGGGAGACGGGAGAAAAGAGAGACTGAGGTAAAGAGAAAGCAGAGAAAGAGAGTATGAACTTTATGTAGCAATAAAAATGGTAATATTACCAAACTCAGGATTTTGCAGATGTAAAATAAGAGAATCCATATAGAATTGCCTAGTATATTTTCTGGGACCTTAGAAACAGTAATTAAATGTTAGTTTCATTAGTGATGTGACTCAAAATCTATTTCCCTTTCAGTTGCATTCTGTCCTGCTACTAAGTTATATTATATTATAACACCAGCATAATCACTGTGATTCCTTATTATTCACAGTAAGATTTTTGGATATGAATTATCTAACAATTTTACTTTGGCTTGATAGTTCTGAAAAACGACCCAGAGATATGTAAATAATTCTTTGCTGAAACAAACTATTAGCCATTTTGATGTCAAATGAAAGGAAAAACCACAGGAACAGGCTGATATTTAAAGTAACGGCTGTTCTCTGAAAATAAATCATGCATGCCCTATTTATATTGGGTATGTGAAGCACAGAACAATAATTCATGGTTATGTCAAAACGTCAGTGGTAGCAATATTAAAGGAAAAGATGGCTGTGGCAACATTTGAATAATTATGTCATTTGTTGAGAGCAAATGAACTGAAGCTTCTGTCAAATATAAAATTCTGGATGCATCACGTGTGAAAAAGGCAAATTTACTGTGTTGGGAACATGTGCTTGGTATAGACGTAGATACAGAAAGGAGTATAGATAGAGTTACACACATGGCTATGGATAGAGAATGGGATAGATATGGGTATGATCTGAATATAGATGTAGATTAAAGGATAGGCAATCAACATTCATTTTCACGCTTTTCTATCTCTCCAATCTGTTGAATGGCTTGTTAATCTTGAAACTACACTTGCTAGGACTGCCTCTCTTTGTTAACAATGTTCTCGATTAGATTTTACTAATGAAGCACTTTCATAAGATTTGAAATTTGAAGAAAAGTATAAACTATTATGTGTTGAAGAGTAGGGACAGAGGCTACAGCAGTTGTTAGAAGAGAGGTTTATCCATTAACTTACCATAATTCTTATTTTTTAAAAAAAATGGTTCTGCAAGTCATTGAGCTCATCACTGTAAGTGTTTTCCCACAATTACTCCAGATTCCTGATTTTCTGAAAGTTAGTGAAGGCTCTCAATGACCTTCATAACCAGCCTTAAACTCAGAATTCTTGCTATTAAATGTCTTTCTGCTTAAACTTTTTTTTTCCTTTCTTTTTTCTACAATGTATTAGGTTTTATTTATCCTAAAAACCTAGATTATTATTATCTTTAACATTCAGAAAAATATCATTCTCAAGTCTAAAGAAAGGGGATTCAGTTGAAGAATTCTCACCTCCCAAATTCTAAAAAAATTATCACTGCTATAATCCAATTTGTAATGTGGGATAATGCAAAGAACTCCAGAACATTGTTTTAGATATATGTAGTATTAAGAGTTGTGACTTTTTATTCTTGGGTAGGTCTTTTTTATGCTAGGTCTAAAAACAGTTAATTGTTAATCAGTATGTACTCTTTTTATGAAGAAAATTATTGTGAAGCTGAAACATAAACTTTACTTTAAAGGTACTTATCACACAAAGGAATGTGTTCTTCTGATGTGAGTTAAGAGACAATTATTCAATAAAAATTTATTGGTATTAGGTGAAACATTCATGTATTTTAAAAATTGAAGGAAACAACACTGCAAATTCAGATTCCTTCAGCCCCCTACGTAACCATTTTTATTAGTTCCCATTTTAGAGAAAGCATCATTTTTTAAAAAAAAATTTATATTCAAAACTGCCCAGTGTTGTGCTCACTTTGGCAGGACCTATACTTAATTTGGGACATTATTGAGATTATCATGTCCTGAGCTCAAGAATGACATGCAAATTTGCAACACTTTCATTTTTTTTTTAACTGTTAAATGTCATCTTTATTCTAAGAGGCAATTTAAAAAGTCAAACAACTGAATGTTGCTTTTCTAATAGAGTATGTTTCCTAATAATACTCTTTTGTAACCTTAGTTTTCTTCCTAGTGTATTAATTCAAGCATCTGCGAAAGACAACTTCGTTTTGTCTTGCTCTGATTAGGTTTCAAATCTATTTGCTTGCTTTAATTTAAAATCGTTAGTTGTCTTTAACATTCCATTCCAAACTACCGCTTTTATTTTCTGAAAACACCTCCATCTCCTTCATTCTTATACTTTCTCTTCCCTCATTTTGTTTTTTCTCCTGAATCTGTTCCTGTTGCTCAGTGCTTAATGAAATAGTCCCAAGTTTCCTTACACCAGAATGTCAGCTGCCTTATAACCTAGTACTCTCTGTTCTGTCTTTCTATTTTCTTTTTATCTAGTTTATATAGAAAGCTCCAAAACATGTGAATATTACCTTTTGAAATTCAATAAATTTAAAATACTAAAGTGAAATATTAGTGGAAGTAGACTATAGCTGATGAAACATATTGCTACTTTTTTTATACCACCTAGGTTTTTTCTCTGTTTCTTTGAAACAAACAATCTTAAATTTTTTCTTATTTTATTTTCTATATATATATATGGGCCCTTGGAAACTCAAGTTTAGATAAGAAGGGGACTCAGGGAAATAATCTAATCTCTTAAAACAACAAATGAGGAAGCAGATTTTTGTCTTACAAAGGAATGTAAATGATTTACCTACAGTCACACAGCTAGTAAATGTCATAGCCAAAACTGATATTAGGTCTCTAGATTTTTAGTTCAATACTTACCATCATTATTCCAAGCTTTTTTGACTCTCCTACTGAATTTAGGGGAAAAGAAATCTAATGAAAATCTTTAAAACACTTCCTTTATTATCTGACATAATCAGAGAAGAGGAAACATCAATTGTAAATATAAGGGCTGAGGAGATGATACTGGAGGGTGTCTGAGTGTCTGAAGTCAAAGAACGCATGTGAGCAGTATGAAAGTCACTGGTCACTCATCACCACAGTGATCCAAATATATTTACAGACAACTCCATGGTAACCCCAAGATTCTACCAGGTGGTGGTAGGTTTGTTGGGAGAATGATGTCACAAAGAAGGCAGTTATAAGATATAAGGACCAAGTTCAGTGGCTCAACTTGTAATCCCAGCACTTTGGGAGGCTGGGGTGAGTGGATTGCCTGAGCTGGCAGGCTTGAGACCAGCCCAGGCAACTTGGCGAGACCTCATCTCTACAATAAATAAAAAAATTAGCCAAGGGTGGTAGCACATGCCTGTAGTTTCGGCTGCTTGAAAGACTAAGATGGAAAGATTGCTGGAGTCCAGCAGGTTGACTCTGGAGTATCAGTGAGTATGCCACTGCACTCCAGCCTGGGCAACAGAGTGAGACTCCAACTCAATTAAAGAAAGAAAGATATTAGATAGCCAATAGGGAGATTAGATTCCCAGCAAGCTGACAGGAATTGTTGGAAGGAGTTGGTAGATAAGTTACAACATCACCATAGTGCCTGAGCTCTAGGGAGTTAAAATCCTGCAGATCAGACATGACACTTTTAGTGCAAGACCTATATTGTTTGTAGAGGCGCTAATTATTTTCCCTGATGGTAAGCTTTCAGGAATGCCTAGATCAATTTGTCTAGGTACTTCTCTAGTGCGAATGAATATTGATACAAGATGCCAAGTTCCCACAAGATAAACTTAAGTCAAATCCATACTATAGTTTGGCCTGTTCTGGTCCCCAGCCTCAAGAATTATTTTCTTTCCACAGTTTTAGTCACTTAACTTTAGCTTATAGTCTCAGCATTCTCTTAAATTCTAAAATATATCTTCAATGTGGAGGAAGAACCTAATGAGCTTCAGTCCAACATCCTGTAACCTAGCATGAAGTTTTACCATGACTAAACCTGAGTTTTTATAGTAAGGGGGTTGTCTTGTCTCAGAGACCCACTCCCTATATTTTGGACCCATCTGAATGACTGGGACTTGTCTTGTAACATATTTAGAACTTCTACCCCTGAGGTTCTTTCTTACTCTTTCTATAGTCTTTTTGGTTTGTTTGTTTTCTTGAGGACTGGAGTTCCTTAAACCTCTGCTTGGTACCTGTGGCCCTACCAGATGCTGGTAGATTTGCAGTATCAACTGCTTACCTGTTTGGTGCTCCAAATATTTCTTGCTTTTTAAATTTCCATTCCAGTGTACTACATACTTGTGAAGGCATCCTTGTGTTGGACTCATTCTTATCCAAAGGCCCACTCTCTGTCAGTTCCTGTACTTTCTGCAAACCCTATTATACCTAGGTCTCCATTTTCTTGTGACAACTATAATTGAGTTGTTCTTACCCCATCTTTCTGTCTTAGAAAATGGGAAGTGTAAGATCTTATATAGCTTTTGTAACTTCTAATAATTATAGGCCATATTTTGTGTCTTTTCATGTCTTGAAGACACTTGTACCATTTGTACTTTTTGACCACTATACACCTATTGCATTTTCTCCCAAACTCTAAGAGAATATTTTATAATTTCAATTCAACTTTGAATGTGTCTAATTGCACATTTGCAAATTATGTTATGCTAACTTGTCTTTTTTTAAAAATAGAAATTTACTAATATTGACATGTTTTAATACATGAAAAATGTCAGAATTGTAAATGCTTGTGTATTCAAAATTGGTTGGAATACAACTGTCTCAAAAGTGTTAATAAAATCAATTGTCTTTTTAACCATTTGTTCATTTATTGTGTGAGGAGGACTCTCTAGCATGGTGAATCTGACCTACATGTGTGCCCACCGTCAGCCCCTGTCACAGAGGCAGTTTGGCACCTCTTTCACAGGGCAGGGCCCCAGGAGTGGGGATCCAGCCACCGATTAAAGGAGACACTTTGAACAAAGTTGGAGGGGTGAAGCTCCACACCATCAGAGAGGACCTCCTTGATCATACTGAGAACAAGAAGGTAGGTGTGAAAGCCAGATGCCCCATCCCCCAACTGTAAACTATGTGCTATAAGAGCTGAAATCACACTTGGAGAGGGATGGGGGAGAATGACCGCAGAAGATGCTGAATCAGTTCACCTCTCATATTCCTGCACCATCCAAGGAATTCAGAATTTAACTCCACAAGTTTAGCAGCAGAGAGGAAACCTGCAATTACAGAACTTGCCACAATGGGAGCTCCCCTTCCTCTCACTGAGATAAATGAGGACTTAAAAATTTTAAAATTCCAGCTCCCAGAAATCGTTTTTTTTCCTCTCCCCTTTTCTTCTTCCTTTCTTTCTGTTTACTTTATCTTGGACTTGTGGTACACATGTCCATTGCATGAATATATTGTGTGGTAGTGGGATATGAGTCTCAGGTCACCCATTCCCTGAATAGTGAACATTGTGACCTGTGGGTAGTTTCTGAAACCTAGCTCCCTCTCCCCCCTTATTCAGCTCTGAAAATTATACAGAGACAGCACAGTTCCCCACCTCCTGTTCTGTTTCAAATTTTAACAAAGTTGGAGACTCTGCTCAGGGAAGGATAATGGTTAGAGCAAAAATCAGAAGTGAATGCCTATACCTCTCTTATGGAGTAGCAGAGTTAAAGGGAAGGAAAACAGATTTGTCACAAATGAGGAAAAATCAACTAATAAACCCTGGTCACCCCCAGAGTCAAAGAGTGTCTGAAAAACAGCCACTAGAGTACAACAAAGCAAACATCCCAGAAGAAAAGGCCTCAGAAGACAATTACAGACATCAGAGACTGGATAAATAAAGGAACAGGAACCAAGAGAAACAGGAAGTAAAACTCAATGAAACTGTAATGGAGTTGGCTAATCTCAAAAGATATATATTCTAAAATGATGGAAGTAAATAACAAAAACTGATGAGCATAGGAATCAGAATTAGCCAAGCAGAGGTAAGAATCTCAATGGTTGAAGATCAAAACATGCAGTTAACTCAATCTGTTAAAAACATAGAATAAAAACTAGAAAATTAGGAGCAAAGCCTCCAGAGATGTGCGATTATATCAAGAAGCCAAATCTACACCTGGTTAGTATCCCCAAAACAGAAAGGGAAATGGAGAACACCTTGGAGCAAACATTCCATGCAGACAAATAAAACTTTCCTCATCTTGCAAGAGATATGATCATTCAAGCACAAGAGATTCATAGAACACTAGCAAGACATTTCATGAGAAGACCAACACCTACACACAGTAATTCACTTACACAAAGTAGGAAAGTAGGTATGAAATTTTAAAAATCCTTAAGGCAGCAAGAACAAAAGGTTAGACTACTGGGGAACACCAGTCAGAATTGCTCGACTAATCAGCAGAAACACTACAAGACAAAAGGTATTGGAGTCCAATATTTAAAGTTCTCAAAGATAAGCAATTTCCACCAAGAATTTCCTACCTAGCCAAGCTAAGCTTCATCAGTGAAGGAGAATTAAAATCCTCCCAGACATCCAATCCCTAAGACAATATGATGCTTCCAGGCAAGCCCCTACAGGAGACACTTATGAAGGTGTTAGGCACAGAAGAAGAAAAAAGTATTACCATGCATTTCACAAGAATACAGGCCAACACAGAATCAGCAGAACATGCAGTGCACCTGCAAAAATGAAAGCACACATATAGTTAATGAAAAAGTTAAAAGAAAAAAAAAACCTTCTAAAAACCTTATGGCAAAGATGAACTATCAATAATCAGCCTGAACGTGAATGGACAAAATGACCCAATGAAAGACATAGAGGGCTAGCTAAATTTTAAAAATGTCATCCAATAATTTGCTGCCTCTAGGAAACTCATCTCCCTGCAAAGGACACCTACAGACTCAGAGTTGGAGGCTGGAAAATGAACTTTCAGGTGAATCAAAAACAGAAGAAGGCAGGAGTAGCTATTTTAATATCAGATAAAACAGACTTCAAGCTATAGAAATTAAAAAGGATTCACAGGGACACTACAAAATGATAAAAGTCAATTCATCAGCAAGACATATACATCCTAAACATGTATACACCCAACACTAAAGCATCAGGTTTTATAAATCAACTACTAAGTAACCTAAAAGAGGACAATGAATCTCACACAACCATAACCAGAGACTTAAATACCCCACTAAACACCTTAGATAGCTAATTGAGGCAAAAAAAAAACAACAAGGAAAACTGAAACCTCAACTCCACACTTGAACAAATAGACTTAATAGACATCTATAGAACACTTCACTCAAGAACTACAGAATATACATACTACTTGTCAGCATATGGAACATATTCCAAGATCCACCGCATTCTCATATATAAATCAAGCATAAACAAATTTCAAAAAATTGAAATAATACCATGTATCTTCTCAGATCACAGTGGAATAAACCCAAATATTGCCGACACCAAGATTCCCCCAAAGCAAACAAAGACATAGACATACTACTGGTTGATGTCTGGGACAACACAGAAATCATGACAGAAATTAAAAGATTCCTGGAAATAAATGAAAACAAAGACAAATCAGAATTTCTGGGATGCCATGAAAATGGTATTAAGAGAAAAATGTATAGCACTACACACACACATCAAGAGAACTGAAAGATTACAAGTAAAACCTAACGTTACACTTAAGGGAGGTAGAAAGGGAAGACCATCAAAATTTTTACTTCAGCAGAAGAACCCAGTTCACCAAAATAAAGTTGCAACTGCAGGACATAGAAGACAAAAATACCATAGAAAAAGCCAATAACACAAAAAGCTGGTTTTTTGAAAGGATAAATAAGACTGATGGACCCCCGAGCCAGACTGACTAAAAAAGAAAGAAAAATTTGGGGGGTGTTCCATCTTTCTTGATTGCCTAAAATACTTTCAGTAGGGTTGGTATTAGCTCCTTCAATACCAAAAACATGAAACCATCCATGCTGCCTATCGAAATTGCTTTTTAAAATGTACATATACATGATGGAATATTACGCAGCCATAAAGAAGAACAAAAGTATGGGCTTCCCAACAATTTGGATGGATTTAGAGGCTATCATACTCAGTGGTATATCATAGAAACAAAGAACTGTGTACCACATGTTTTCACTCATAAGCAGATCCTATGCGTTAATCATAGCATGAGAAGAAAGCGATTAGCAGTAGCGGGACACTGTCAGGGGAGGTGGGGGGCACAAACATCAATAAGGGTACCTGATCTCAAACCAAGTGAGTTGGGGACCAACGGGAGGCCCAAACTTTGCCTGTATGATGGCCATTTCTTTACCTAATTCTAAATTGTACCCACACCTTTAAAATAAAATAAAATAATTAAAAAGAGAAAGCCCAAATAAACACATAGTAGATGATGTCACAAATAAACCCCCAAAATACAAGAGTATCAGAGATTGCTATGCACACCTCTATGGAAATAAACTCAATATCTCAAGGAAATGGAGGACTTTCTGATATCAAACAACCTTCCAAGTTGAAACAAGAAGTCACTGAAGCCCTAAACAGGCCAATAACAATCCAGGAAATCGACTTCATCATCAGAAATCTACCTACAAAAAAGGCCCTGGGCCAGATGATTTTCCAGCTGAATTCTACAAAACCTACAAGGAGGAGCTGATATGAAACTTTTGGAAGGTATTCTGGCAATTGAGAAAGATGGAACTCTCTCCAAATCATTTTATGAGGTTAACATCACATCAATACCCAAACCTGGCAAAGACCCAACAAGGAAAGGGAGTTACAGGCCAATCTCCTGATGAACATAGATGAAAAACTTCACAATAAGATTCTAGCCAACAACACATCTCAAGAATCATCCACCATGACAAAGTAGGCTTCATTCCTTGGATATAGAGCTGGTTCAACATTCACAAGACCATAAATGTAATTCAATACATTAAGAGAAGTAAAAACACAACCACATTATCATATTATTAGGTGCAGAACAAGTTTTAGATGAAGTCCAGCAACTCTTATGGATAAAAACACTTGAACGGCCGGGCTCGGTGGCTCAGCCTGTAATCCCGCGCCTTTGGGAGGCTGAAGTGAGTGGATTGCCTGAGCCCGCGGGTTCAAGACCCGCCTGGGCAGCGAGACCTCATCTCTACAATAAATCAAAAATCAGCCAGGCGTGGTAGCGCGTGCCTGTAATTCTGGCTACTTGGAAGGCTGAGGTGGAAGGATCGCCGGAGCCCAGCAGGCGAGGCTGCGGTGGCCGGGAGCGGCCACTGCACTCCAGTCTGGGTGACAGAGTGAGACTCCAACTCAAAAAAAAAAACAAAAAAAACAAAAAAACACTTGAACGCCCAGGAATTGAAGGAACATTCCTTAAAACAGTAAGGGCCATCAATGATAAACCCAGTCAACGTACTGTTCAATGGACAGAAGTTAGAAGCATTCCCCCTGAAAACAGGAAAAAGACAAGTTGCCCCCTCTCACCCATCCTGTTCAGCATAGTACTGGAATTCCTTGTAGAGCAATCAGGCAAGAGAAGGAAATCAGGGGTATCAAAATAGGAAAATAGGAAGTTAGCTATCTCTCTTTGCAGATGATATAATCTTCTCCATTGAAAACCCAAGGGAATTCATCAAAAAACCTCCTTGCACTGATAGATGACTTTGGTAAAGTTTTAGGGTACAAAATCAATGTGCAAAAGACAGTTCCATTTTTATACAACAGTAGCAAACAGGCAAAGCCAAATAGAAAGCACAGTCCCATTCAAAGTAGTGAGAGAGAGAGAAAGAGAGAGAGAGAGAGAGAAAGGAAGAAAGAAAGAAGGAAGGAAAAAATACTTAGAAATTGCAAAACAGTTATTAATAGTTAACTCCAGAAAGCTGATTCTGCCCTTAGCTAATGATTAGGACATGGGGAGTAGAACAAAAAGCTAGCAAAGCATGACAAAGCTTAAACAATGTTAAAAAGACTATTCTTTAGCTAATGTTACTCCATTTTGACTTCCGACTTTCGTTGTTTCCTAATTGGTCTGATTTGAGAGATCTTCCTTTATACATTTAAGATATTCATCTTGTGACTTCACTCCTATGTGCAGAGCGTTATTTTTACTTCTTGAGACTTTCCTCTCTGTCCATATCATACCTTGTTAAATCCTCTTCATATATTCACCCGAGGTCTTTTGGATCTGTCACCTGTGCATCAGCACTGTAATGAGTCAAACTCTGATAGAAAAGGGACTGTGAACTTAATAATGCTAAGAGACACAGTGAAAAGTAGAATGAGTCAGAATTAACTAGGATTAATTCCATATTAATTCCGTATATGTTCGACCTATTGCAGTTGGTCCTAACTAGTGCCCATATACCTACTCTTTGCTTCTTTTAATTGATTCTTCATAATAAGAAATATTTGAAAAAGTTTCTTATTAAAATTGAAACTAATTAAAATGGAATCTTGTTCATAAGCATTGCTCAAAAACCAACTCTTTACATGGCATTTACTCTAAGGCTCCACATGGTCTGGAATCCTTTCCTTCTCCAGACCCAAATCTTGCACCTCTTTTCCTCACTCTCTATGCTTCATATATGGAATTAATATGGAATTAATCCAAGTTAATTCTGGCTCATTCTACTTTTCACTGTGCCTCTTAGCATTAAGTTCACAGTCCCTTTTCTATCAGGTTTTGACTTAAAATATGATCCTAAAGTTCACTACAGATTGAATTTGATGGCATCAGTTGTATGAATCCTAAAACCGTGAAGAGAAATATTGAACTTAAATCCTATCAGTGGATGTGTAAGTATTAATGACAAGTTAGTATTTGATACTGAGGTAGGCTTTTATCAGAAATACATAAATCCAGGTCACCTTTGATTGCTGATGTATTTTATTTGTGGAGAACTTTGTATTGTTTTGTTGCTTTGTATCTGTTTTCCAGATGGGGAAACAAGAAAGAGGAAATATATGTTGTAACCAGGTGAGATTAAATTTGTGAAGTGGCACAATGCAAAGCAATAAGTAGAGGGCCATGTTTGGTGGGGCTATTATTCCAATTTTTAAGTAGTCTCATTCTATGCAGGGTGACAAGGCTAACATACCATTTGGTTAACAAAAAATGTGTCCAAATTGGTGGAAAGAATACCTCCTTCTTGGACAGTGAATGCCTGGAAATAGTTTCATGGCTTTCAAAGTTCCTTTGCAAAAGGTAAACAAAAGTGAATCCAGTAGTCTTTCAGAAATCTGAGTTGACCGTGTACAGCACTGGTTCTCAAGCCTGTCATACTTGATTTTTCCTTTTTATTGTTAATACTTTATAACACCCCTTTTACTATCCTGAGTTGAAATTCACAGGTACATATAATCAACTTCCACGCATGATTCTAAAGAAAAAAAATCAGTGTAAAATCCTAAGTGTAATATCAGGACTAAATAGTTATTAACCTATTTCCATATGTAAATACTTGGTTATGACACCCCTAGAAGATATAGATAAATAGTTGTTTGCACGATAAGCGCAAAATCTACCTATGAGTACTAGTCTAGGTGATTTATATTGCTTTACTGGAAGGAGTTTCTATAATAGTGAGCAGTTCTTAGATGGTTTCCAAACAAATCAAATTACAGTCTTCACTTGGTTAAGGTCACACCTTTCCTGGAAAATGTAATGCATATTAAAAATGTACAAGCCGGGCTCGGTGGCTCAGCCTGAAATCCCATGCCTCTAGGAGGCTGAGGTGAGTGGATTGCCTGAACCTGCGGGTTCAAGACCCACCTGGGCAACTTGGCAAGACCTCATCTCTACAATAAATCAAAAACTAGCCGGGTGTGGTAGCGCACACCTGTAGTTCCAACTACTTGGAAGGCTGAAGCAGAAGGATCGCCAGAGCCCAGCAGGTCGAGGCTGTGGTGGCTGGGAGCGGCCACTGCACTCCAGTCTGGGCAACAGAATGAGACTCCAACTCAAAAAAAAAAAAAAGTACAATAAAAATGTGCGATTTGTGAAACGGGGTTATGTTCTAAGGCTAAGATAAATATGTGCAGTTTTTTTAGAAATCTATCAAACTGGGCTTGGTGGCTCATTCTGTAATCCCAGCACTTTAGGAAGCAGAGGTGAGTGGATTGCCTGAGCCTATAGGTTCAAGACCAGCACAGGCAACTTGGCAAGATCTCGTTTCTACAATAAACCAAAAACGAGCCATGTGTGGTAGCATGTGCCTGTAGTTCCAGCTACTTGGAAGGCTGAGGTGGAAGCATTGCCAAGCCCAGCGGGTTGATGCTGGGGTGGCCATGAGTGTGGCACTGCAGTCTACCATGGTGACAGAGTGAGATTCCAACAACAACAACAAAAAGAAATGTTTTGTTGGAAAAGATTCTTAGGGCTGCAAAGTTATTCTCTGAGATACTATAAAGTTAGATACATGTCATTATATATTGATGAAAAACCATAGAAGGGTTTCACATACATTAACTTACTTAATCTTTACCCCATTCTTGTGCTGATGAGTAGCAGAAGTACTAAATCTCCTATTGAGTGCTTATTCTGGGTTAAACTTAGAGAATGGATGATTATAATTAATAAGTAATTTTACAGATGATGAAACAGGCTCAGAAGAGGAAAAAATAAAACTTAAACTCAGCTATTTCTCTTGTTTTTTAAAAGGGTATAATAGGCATGACATAATATATACATAAAATGTACAATGCAAAGAATGAATTATGTGTAATGCAAACTGTGGACTTTGGTTGGTAATGATTTCTCAAAGTTTGTTCATCAGTGGCAACAAATAGACCACATTGGTATGGAATGCTGATGGGGGGAGGGAAAGTATCCTTTGGAAAGGACATAGCATGTATTTGATATACAAAGGAAATGACATTACATGAATTTAATATACCCAATGAGCAGCCATTTTTCATTGCCTAAATTTCATATTTTCTAGCAATTCACTTAACTTACTATCCAATCACTAGCCAAGAACAGAACCAGTTTCTCAGAGGTATCTATGGATAATTGCTTTATAACCTCCCTTCCAGCTTGTTTTGTACTAATGAGTTTTTCTATTTCAAGTATTTGTCTCTACCCATAAGCCAAGTTAAGCTAATCAGCTTTTCATGACAGACAGATCCCACCATGGCAGCAAACATGTGACTAGCCCACCCATCTGTCTACTGTTTATCACCTGAAGTCAATACCTACACTTACCTGCCCCTTCATGAAGACAGTGGAGCAGAGCACCACACAATCACCTTAATGACCTTCTCCCATCAAAGGAAAGGATGAAAAGGATTCAACCACAGGCAGCCAATTTGCTATTTCCTTACCAGACTCTGGTGTGGTCATGTGTTCTTTGAGCTATGGCTGCAACCATGTTTCCTAAGCTTTGGTCCCCTCCCCTCCCTTAGGGAGGTGAGTCTCCTATTTTTCTCATTTACTTTCTAAATAAACTATATTTTCCAATATAACTTCTGTGCAATTCTTTGCATCTTGTATGCGTCATTGGATTGCACACTAGACATCCATGCCCCATGGGTCTGACCTACTATTCTAGAGGCCCCGCTGGGAGTGTGGCCACACACCTTTTGGTTCAGTTTTCCTGTGACCTAAAACTGTTTTAAGCCGGGCTCGGTGACTCAGCCTATAATCCCGTGCCTAGTGGATTGCCTGAGCCCGCGGGTTCAAGACCCACCTGGGCAGCAAGACCTCATCTCTACAATAAATCAAAAAATCAGCTGGGCATGGTAGCACATTCCTGTAATTCCAGCTACTTGGAAGGCTGAGGCGGAAGGATTGCTGGAGCCCAGCAGGTCGAGGGCGGTGGCCGGGAGCAGTCGCTGTACTCCAGTCTGGGCAACAGAGTGAGACTCCAACTCAAAAAAAATAAAAAACTGTTTTAAAAACTAAAGTCAATTTTTAAAAAGTATGTTGCAGTCTTGCGAATTGCCAACTAGACCAACAGAACAGAGTACAAAATCTAGAGATAAGCCAAATACATAAAATAATGTTTAGCAATTGCTAGGGTAAACTGAGGCTTTGTTGGTTGGTGCCATGGAATAAAGCAAAGATTTTTTTAAGGTAACACAAAAGAGTTTATTCACAATTAGCAGAGATTCTAAACGGGACTGACACTAAGCCAGTGTGACAAAGAGAGTTTAGGAAGGAGAGCTTTGAAAGTTTTAAGGAGACACGTTAAAAAAAAAAAAAAAAAAAAAAAAAGCAAAACTCTCCAGTACTGCATTCCTCAGTATTGATAACACTAGTCTGTGTCAGGCATTGTCAGGGCAACCAGTCATGTGACTCAGGTCATTCAGCCTCTAGTGGGGTAGTGGGTAGTCACAAAAGGCTGATTACAATTAGATGTGTTTGGTCTTGTATGACTGGTAAACAAAGGCTTAGAATGGACATACTGGGGAGGTGCAAAACAAATTAATAACTACCACCAGAAAGTTGACTCTGTCATTGGCTAATGATTAGGAAGTGGTGAATGGGACAGAGAAGAGCAAAGTATGACAAAGCTTAATGTTAAAATGGCTTTTTTTTTTTAGCTAAGTTATTCTTTTGGACTTCACCTTTTCAGCAATAAAATTCATCCTCATAGATATAGACTTTTAAGAAATATTTATAAACACTAATTATGATAGGCTTGGAGTGGTGAACAAAACTAATGTGGTCCCTGCCTTCTGGCAGTTTACAGTTGGATTAGGAGAGCAACATGGAGCAAATAAATATATAGAAGTGAGCTCATTGTTTTCCTTATAATCACTCTGGAAGAAAAGATTGTGATTTATCTTCTCTATTCTAGGAGAGTGAAAACTTTTCTTTGAATCTCATTGTATGTTAGGGTCACAGGATTTGAATAAATGCATGATATAAATAAAATTTTGTGCACACATTTTCTCTTTCTTTTTTTTTCTTTAATTCTTTCTGACAGAGTTTCAAAAAGAATCTTGCTGCAGAAGAATGCTTTTCCCCTTTGGATCATTGTGATACCAGGTGGGCTGTGGTTCAAAACCCATGGATACTTGGGTTCATTTTGCAAATAAATTTTAAAGAGGCCAGCAAGGTTTCAAAGGAAGTTTATTAGAGAAATAAGAGATAAATAAAAGAGTGATATGTCAGAACTGGCCTGGGTGAAAGAAACTGCTCCTTTGCTCTTTACAATAAACCTGATAGACCTTCACAATGATTGACATGCTAAAGAAGGTGGAGTCTAGAGACCGTCACTCTGGAGACTGACACCTCTGGGCTCCTGATGAGAGGAGAGAGAGGAGGGGTGGTCTTTTCCTGATCACATTGTCTTTTGTGGGAGACCTGTCAGATATTTCCAACCCACAAGTTCCTTAGCTAACAGATGGTAGTCTTATTATTTCCATGACTTTGGTCAGTTAAGAAGTGGTCTTTGGCCTTCCACCTTTGACAGGGAACCTGAAAGTTTCTTAGTGATCATTGTGCTAAACCATGAATTGAAAGTTTGAGCTGTCCTAGTCTCGTATCTGATGGAGTTTTCTTTTGATTTGCCAAGGGGGTAGAAAAGGCTGCCAGCTGGCTGGCAGTAAAATGTAATTTTAAAAACATCTGAACACTTCCTAAAACCTACCTATTGGAAATTTATCTACCTACATCTAACCTGTGCTAGCTACCTTGCCTCGGTTGGAATAAAACTCAGGAAGAACTTGGACTGATTATTGATGTAACATATACTCAATGCTATTATAGACGAGAGGTAAATGGAACCCTTACATTGAATACATAAATTTAAGTATAGGATTTAGCAGTAGGCTCTGTGTGTGTTTACAAAACTTTACAAGCATTCATATTTATTGCATCTGGGACAAGAATCAGCAGTCTTAACTTTTTAGGGACCAGAAATAACAAGCAACCCTTGACCAAAGTAAAAATTTGATATTCCTCATTTCTTACTTAACTGGAAAAGTTGAAAATTGAACTATTTCACACATGTAGCAAAAGGTTATGGCTACAAAATGTTCCTACCTAGCCCTGCCCCAAAGGTTGAAGGCTAAATATTGAATGTATTCTGTTAGCAAATAGGCTTCCGCAGCTCATCTGGGAAGCTAACAGGAGGCCATAAATTGACATACTCTTTCCTTCTGGAGCCCACATCAAGCCATGAACCCTTTATCTGAATATAGCAGCCTCCCTCTGACCTCTTGCACGCTCCACTGTCAGGTCTCTTTTAGTCCTGCATGCTCATTTCTAACTGTTCATTCCTGGACAGCAGCAAAGACTCCTAAAAAATGAAATACTTAACTACATAGTTAACATCAGGGTATACAAAACTCAGGCAAACCAGAGGATTGTTGAGTCAAGCAGTTCAAGACTGTAGTGCACTATGATCTCACATGTGAATAGCCACTGCACTGTACCTTCACAACATAGTGAGACCACATCTCTGAAAAAAAGAGAAGAAAAAAAAGAGAGCAAAGTCAGGCCCAGAGGAGTTTTCTGGAGGAGCTAAACACAAGGAAACCTTCAGGCAGATTTCACTTGCATCCTCGCACCTTCTGTGAGAAATGCCATACCCACAGGGGCAATTGCAGTAGTATAAGAAGGGCATCCTTTTCTTTTATTTTGAAGATATGGGGTACAATTCTGGATTAGGTATGCAAATGATTATTGTACAGGGCATCCATTGTTATCTACTACAATGCATTCTTACAGCAGCTAACAAATCTTTTTAAAACAAAAAGCAATTCTATCACTCCAGAACTAAACCCTTCTAAAGAATTCCTATGACAGTAGAAATAAATATGCAAACTTTTTACCCTGGATTACTTGTCACTATGACTTCATCTCCCAATCTCCTTCTTGCTTTCTGCTTTCCAGTCACACCATCCAAAGACTCAAGACCTCAAGCTGTTTTCTCTTCCTGGGGTTCTTTCACTCTGATCTTCCTTTTACTGGCTCTGTCTTGTCATTCATTTCTCAGCTTATATGTAACCTTCTCAAAGTGAACTTCTCTGACCACCGATTCTAAGTAGCCACCCAGTCACTCTATATCTCTTGGTTCTGTTTTAATTCTCTTCATAGACCTTACCATGGTCTGACATGGTTTGGGTTGTTATTGTCTTTCATTCCCCACTGGAATATACTTTCCAGGAATACAGGATCTTTTTTGGATTTGCTCACAATTCTTCCCCAGTGCTTTGAATGGTTTGTGACCCTAGAGGCACTCAATTGTTGAGATAAAAGTTGTCTTACTGACCCCAAGATGAATTACAGAAATAGACCAGGCAATAATGGTGGAAGTTGGGATGAACAATGAAAAAGAAGTAACAATTATGTTTTGAGATCAAGTCTTCTCTACAAGGCAGCTGGAGCTAGAAGCAGAAATCTCGATGGATAGATGCCTTCATTAATTGAGCAAATGTGTATTGAATATTATGCTCATGGATCAATATCAGGCATGGGTCTACCACATTGAAAAAGTAAAACCCAGGTCCTGTTGTGCTAAGAACATCATGGATGAAGGTTTAGAGCCATGAGAAGGAAGCAAATCTTTAAAAGTTGAGCAGCATTCTCAAGAGGAGATCAGGTGAGCTCTAAGCATCAGGACCCCAAACTGCCTATCTTAAATATTACTAAAGATGGGGTGCACTGAAAGCAGCAAAGGATGGTGAGTTAGAGAAATTGTTCCTATTCTTAAATTTTTGCTGTGAACCCATTGGGGATATAAAATCACAAGTAAAATTAGAAAGCTAAATTCTTAGGTGAAAAAGATGTGGGGTGAGACAGTTCAAATAAAGGGAAAGGTAACAAAGGTAGGCCCTGGGATTATTTAAGTTTATGCATTATAAGTGCACACAAATTGCATTCCTTCTCAATTGTAGTTGGAATTACTTGATGGAGAGCAAATCCCTTGAGGAGAAGACCAATGTAAAAGTAGTAATGTGAAGATGATGCTATGGTTTGGAGCACCATCTATAGTCTGTTTGAAGACTGGTATCAGATGTCAAGAAGAAAAATGACCATTTTGAAATGAGTCCTTATGCATGCTTGGAAAGAAAGGTCTTTAAAGTGAGCATATCATTTAAATTTATGCTTAAATGTGTACATGAGGAATCAGTTTTATGCCAAACATATTGGTGTTTTGTTACCTGTCAGCTTCCTGTGGGTTATATAACTTATTTGTTAATAATTCAAAACCTTTGTTTTAGGTATGAGTGCCATTCTCAAAATTGCCTGTTTTGAAGAGTTAAGTGACATAAGAAACTTCAGGGCTGTTGAAATGAGACATTTTGAGATTATCATTTTATTTTTAGTTTGTATATTTCTTTTAAAAAATAATGCTTATACCTGGCCATTATCACTTTTTTTTTTAGTCAGGTTGGAGTGCCGTGACATGCTCATGGCCACCCCAGTGTCGACCTGCTGGGCTTAGTCGATCCTTCTGCCCCAGCCTTCTAAGTAGTCAGAAGTACAGACGTGTGCTACCACTCCTGGTTAATTTTTTGATTCATTGTTGAGTCAAGGTCTCACCAAGATGCCCAGGCTGGTCTCAACACTATCACTTTTTTTCTTTATTTTAAGATGTGGGGTACAATTCAGGATTAGGTATACAAATGTTCATTATGTAGGTACCCTTGTTGATGAGGTGTGCCCCTCCCTCCCCTGGCAGTTTCCTTCAACTGCCAATCCCACACTCCCTCCCCTGGTAGTTCCCACTACTGCCAACCCATTTATAAATAGTATGATGAAAATTGTTAAAAATCCTCTAATAAGTGAAAACATATGGTACACTGTTCTTTGTTTCTGTGATAGATCACTGAGTGTGATAAACTCTAAATCCATCCAAGCTTCTGTGAAGTCCATATGTTTGTCCTTCTTTATGACTCCATAATATTCCATTGTGTATATGTACCACATTTTTTTATCCAGTCAGCATCGATGGGCATCATGGTGGTACCATGTTTTCCTATTATGAATAGAGCTGCAGTAAACATATGTGTGCGGTATCTTTTTGATAGAATGACTTGAGTTCCTCTGGGTATATTCCCAATAGGGAGATTGCTGGGTCATATGTAAGGTCAATTCTAGTTCTTTCAGAAATCGCCACACTGTCTTCCAAAGAGGTTGCACTTGTCTTCATTCCCACCAGCAGTGTAGAAGTGTTCCTTTTTCTCTGCATCCTCACCAGCATCTATTGTTGTTTGTCTTATTAATGATAACCATTCTTACTGGGGCTAGGTGGTATCTCAATGTGGTTTTGATTTGCATTTACCTAATGATTAGTGTGGCTGAGTACTTTTTCATGAGTCTGTTGGCTGCCTGTATATCTTGTTTGGAAAAGTGCCTGTTCATTTCTTTTGCCCACTTTTTAATGGGGCTTTTTTTTTCCTTTTGTCATATTTGAATTCCTTATTGATCCTAGATGTTAGGCCTTTGTCAGATATACTGTTGGCAATGCCTCAATTTCTCAACCAACTCATCTTTGACAAAGCCTCCAACAACAACCACTGGGGAGAGGAGAACCAATTCAGTAAATGGTGATGGGAATCTGGTTGATCACATGCAGAAGATTGAAACAGGACCCCCTACATTTCATCGTATACAAAAATTAACTCCAAATGGATCAAAGACCTAAACATAAAACCTCAAACTATAAGAATCTTAGAAAACACAGGAGGCATCCTTATGAAAATTGGAACTGGCAACAAATTCCTGATCAAAACCCCAAGTGCCCATACCATAAGAGCTAAGATAGACAAGTGGGACCTCATCAAACTGCAAGCTTCTGCAAAGCAAAACAAACAAACAAAATAAAAACATAAAGAGAGTGGGGAGACAGCCCACAGGAAAGACACTGTCACTTTTAATGAGGGATGAGGAATTGAATGCCAGTATATTTATTCTCTTTAAAAAGCACTCATCTTGTCAGCCAGTCAACACCAGACACTTTTAAAGGCATTTGACACATGTCAGTGAACAAACCAGACAAAAATTGTCCAAGATCTTATAGTTTAGCGATGAATGAGGGAGTGGTATCCACAATTTAGCATTTATCATGATAAAAAATTATCACGATCAAGAAATAAACTACATACCATATTTGAAGGTTGACAATACTAAGGAACAAGCAGACCCTGGTAGAGGGAATGAGAGCGAGGGAAGATAGAAGAGAGGATAGTGAGGGAATAGCAATTTCAAATAGTGTGGTCAGGGAGATCCTCACTGAAAAGTTAAGATCTGAGAAAACACTTGAAGAAAGTGGGAAGGGTATTCCAGGAAGAGAATGGGCAAATGCAAAGGCCCTGACTCAGGAGCCTGCTGTATTCAAGGGAAAGCAAGGGGCCTCAGTTTTACTGGAGGGAAATGAGTGAGAGGGAGCATAGCAGAAGGTCCTAGGGGAAGAGTTAGCAAACCAGCTCAGCCAGCATTTGTGAATAAAGTTTTATTGAAACATAGCCATGCCCATTTGTTTATCTATTTACTGTGGTTGCCTTTGTGCAGAGTGGAGTGGTTGAGACAGAAATGATCTAGCCCACAAAGAGTAACATATCTACTATTTGGCTTTTTTATGCAAAATGTGTGCTGACCCCTGACATAGGAAGGGCGTTATAAGCCATTGTAAAAACTTTGGCCTTGGCTCTAAGAGAAATGAGAACCCATGTAAGTTTTTAGCAGAAGAGAGACAGGATCTGACATATATTTTGGAACGCATCATTATGACTGCCATGTTGGCAGATTTGAGGGGGCAAATGTGAGAGCAGAAAAACCAATTAGGACTGCAGTTCAAAAGATGTGACAAGGTCATTGTAGGACACCACAGCGGATTCCACTGTGTATAGCTGGAAATTTTAAATTTGTGAAGGATTCCTAGCAACACTTGACAGCTGTAGTGTGTACACTTCCACTCAGTAGGTAGTTCACAGTTGTTGTTTTTTGTTTGTTTTGTTTTGTTTTTTTGAGTTGGAGTCTCACTCTGTCACCCAGACTGGAGTGCAGTGGCCGCTCCCGGCCACCGCAGCCTCGACCCGCTGGGCTCCGGCTATCCTTCCACCTCAGCCCTCCCAGTAGCCGGAATTACAGGCATGCGCTACCACGCCCAGCTGATTTTTTGATTTATTGTAGAGATGAGGTCTCGCTGCCCAGGCGGGTCTCGAACCCGCGGGCTCAGGCAATCCATTCACCTCAGCCTCCCAAAGGCGCGGGATTACAGGCTGAGCCACCGAGCCCAGCTAGTTCACAGTTTTAATACCAGGGCATGCTATGTTACTTTCAATTATACCACATCTCTGTGAAGCTGGGTTTTTTGTTTTTGTTTTTTGTGGGGTTTTTTTGAGTTGGAGTCTCACTCTGTCACCCAGACTGGAGTGCAGTGGCCGCTGCCAGCCACTGCAGCCTCGACCTGCTGGGCTCCGGCGATCCTTCCACCTCAGCCTTCCAAGTAGCCGGAATTACAGGCATGTGCTACCATGCCTGGCTGATTTTTTGATTTATTGTAGAGATGAGGTCTCACCTGCCCAGGCAGGTCTCGAACCTGCGGGCTCAGGCAATCCACTCACCTCAGCCTCCCAAAGGCGTGGAATTACAGGCTGAGCCACCGAGCCCGCCGAAGCTGGGTTTTTGACAGTAGCTATGAATAAAACCATAAAGTATCCTATGAAAATCAATGTGGAACAGTAAGTGAGGCTGGCAGTGTCTAATTTGATTCCAAGGTTTGAGATGTACAGTGCCTAAAAGGCACACATAGCCCATTAGAAAGTATTGTGATTAAGTGTGAAATTGAATTTTCTTTTAACTAATATGTATTATTTATTAAATAGCTACTTTGTTGTTTGAGTATTGTACTCATTTTCAATGGCTGCTGTAACAAATCACCATAATCTTGGTGGCTAGAAAAAGCGAAAATTTATGCTCACAGTTCTAGAGCCCAGAAGTGTGAAGTCAACATCACAAAAACAAAGGAGCAAAATTAAGGTGTTGAGAGGGTTGTATTCCTTTTGGAGGCTCTTGGGGGAGATTTTGTTTGTTGCGTCTTCCAGTCTACTGCAATGCTGGTGGATGCCAGCATTCTTTAGCTGGTGACTGCATCACTTCAATCTTTGCCTCTGTGGTCTCATTGCCTTTCTCTTCCTCTGTCTGTATTAACTTTCCATTTGCCTTTATTTTTTAAGGACACATGTGGTTGCACTTAGGGTTCACCCTCATCATCCAGGATAATCTCCTCAAGATCATTAATCACATCCAAAGACACTTTTCCCAAATACAGTAACATTTACATGTTCCAGAGTTGATGATTTGATCTCTTTGGGTAGCCATTATTCAGCATACTACAGGCATAAATACTCACTAAATAGCATCTAATTACTTAATGTATGGGGTTGTTAAGTATTTCTTTTGATCTACAAGTGAGATTACAAGGACTTGACGAGTCAATAAAGTTTGGGAACCACTTCATCGTTAGAAGGATATTTCAATAATCCAGTCAGGAAATAATGAAGGCTTGAACTAAAGTGAAAATGGAGGAATGTGGTTAGAAGTAGACTGGTATTAGATGCAATTTGTAGGTAGGTCAGATGGAATTTGCTAATGTTCTAGGTCCGTATTTGGAAAGAAAAGACAAGAGTCAAATGACTTCAAAGATTTCTGGCCTGAGCAACTGGAAACATTGTATTGCCATTAACTGAAACGAAGAAGACTGTGCAAAGACCAGTTTTGTGTGCGTGTGGCAGGGGGAGGAGGTCAGATTGGAGAGTCAGTTTCTTTCATGTTTAGAAAAGTAGATCGAGACCCGCCTGGGCAGCAAGACCTCATCTCTACCATAAATCAAAAAATCAGCCGGGCGTGGTACTGCATGCCTGTAATTCCGGCTACTTGGAAGGCTGAGGCAGAAGGATCACCGGAGACCAGCAGGTCAAGGCCGGGAGCGGCCACTGCACTCCAGTCTGGGCGACAGAGTGAGACTCCAACTCAAAAAAAAAAAAAGAAAAGTAGATACAAAGAGGAGGGGAAAAAAAACTTTTCTGACCAGAGCCTGCTTCTAGATTTTTCACTTACCCAGCAGGGTTATTCCACCTCTTATATGATCAAATGTCTCCCACACCACAAGCCCTCTAGGCTGTTTTAGCTCTCACTCAAGACATGGACAGACCAAGTACAGGCATGAAGTTCCATGGTAGACAAAAGGGACTTTATGAAAGTCTTGTATGACTCAGACTCTTAACTAGTTTGGATCAAATGGAGCTCGGCTTCAGGAAACTGAAGACTACATAATTATGTCCAAAGATTGAGCGGGTCTTCAGAAAGATAGAGACAGCAATGCAGTTTCTGAATCTTCCCCAAACCCCTCATGGAAATAGATGAAACCAACCAAAACCTGTGTAGCATTTATCATCAAACCAGAGGACAGGGTTCTCCCTCTGTTGCCAGCCCATAGGATGGGGCAAACCAATTGGCACTAGACCTGCCTGGTATGACCATTTGCACAAGAGGGAGTGGCAGACAGGAGGCATTCAGAGTTCCAGAAGGAGCTCATTGAAAAGCACAGATGACATTTGAGAACAGCAGCTGAAATGGCCAGGGGTTTTGCAGTCTAGCCCCTCAACACTCTTGAATTTGCAGATTCAGAGCTCCTTTTCAAAACCGTGAGAAGAGGACAGGAAAGGAATGGAGGAGGGCAAGGGAAAGATGGGGTAGAGCATCATCACCATCAGTAATTTACAGAACAAACAAAAAGGATAAAAGACAGGAAGGGGAGCAGAGGGAGGAAATCTCAAGGGCAAACTACCATGTTTTTGAATACTCCATTTTAAAAAATAGATCAGATGTGGTGGCTACCACCTGTAATCCCAGCATCTGGGGAAGTCGAGGTAAAAGGATCCTTGAACACAGGAGTTGGAGACCAGTCTGGACAACAAAGTGAGACTTCATCTCAAAAAAAAGGCCTTGTGTGGTGGTGTATTCCTATAGTCCCAGCTAACTCAGGAAGCTGAGGGATGAGGATTGTTTTAACCCGGAGTTTGAGTCTGTGGTGAGCTGTGATCAAGCCACTGTATTCCAGTGTAAGCAAAGGACTGAAATCCCAACTCAAACAAACATCAGCAGCAGTAAAACGTTTAAAAAGAACAGAAAAGTGAATGAACATAATGGATAATGTCTTTAAAAACAAGTAGTTTTTGTTTTGTTTTGTTTAGAAAGCAGGATTTATTGAGAGGACAGGAAAGCTCCCACAGTGGGAAGGGACCTGAGGGGGTTGTCCAAGTAAGAAATTTTTACAAACCAAAAGATGATAAAAAGATTTCTAGAGAAATGGTAAAAGGCAAAAAAGTCAGGAAAATTAGGAAAAGCAATGCAAAAACATATATGAATTCAGTGTAATATAAAAGGGACATTTCAAATCAGTGGGACAGATTATTCAATAATTCATGATACAATCATGTTAGGATATAAATAAATAATTTCTCTGGAGGAATTCTAAAAGTGGCAAAAGTATATGTTTCTAAAGGAGAGGGTAAGTGGGTGGCTTTGAATTCACCCTTTGAAGAAAAGTGTGAATTTCTCCATTTGTATCTTTCTATTGTTCTCTCATGTGAATCTATTACCTCTGAGAACTAAATGTTTGATTTCCATCCCACCTCCCCTACTTATTAGCTCTTAATACATCTACCTCATTTGTGAAATGGGGTGAACTTAGCTAGGTGATGCCTAGCACATAATAGAATCTCAAAAAATGTAAATTATCGATGGAAAAATCCAAATGTCCAGCAACATAGCATAAGCAAATGTGGCATAGTAATATGATAGAATAGTGTGCTGTCCGAAAAAAATGAAGTACTGACACACACTAGAATGTAAATACACCTTTAAACTGCTATGCTAAGAGAAAGAAGTCAGATGTCAAGGGTAACATACTGTGATTCTATTTGTATGAAGTGTCCAGACCAGGCAAATCCATAGCAACTGATGGCCTCCTGGAGCCAGAATGAGGAAGGAATAGGGACATACTGACTGGTCCAGTGGTTTCCTTTGGGGATGATGAAAACGTTATGGATCTGATAGTTGTGAAGGTTACACCAACTCATGAATGTGCCAAATGTCTCTTAATTGTACATGTTTATGTAAATTTTTTTTTCTTAGTTGTAGTCTCACTCCATCACCCCAGACTGGAGTGCAGTGACACACTCACGGCCAACTCAGCATTGACCTGTTGGGCTCTGGTGATCCTTCCACTTCAGCCTTCCACGTAGCCAGAAGTACAGGTGCACACTACCTCACCTGACTAATTTTTTATTTATTGTAGAGATGAGGTCTTGCCAAGTTGTGCAAGTTGGTCTCAACTTGCGGGCTCAAAGCAATCCACTCCCCTCAGTCTCCCAAAGTGCTGGGATTACAGGCTGAGCCACCAAGTGCAGCTAATTTTTTAATGTAAATTATATCTCAAAAATAATTTTTAAAAAGTAAATTACTGATGTGATGATGTTCTACCCCATATTTCCCTTGCCCTCCTCCATTACTTTCCTGCCCTCTTCTAACTGCCTCCAACTCTCTCTCCCTCTTGCTATGCCTCAAGGCCCCCCTAGGAGTACCTCTGTACTGTTGGGCACCTTTGTTCTGCAGCTTTGGTGGTGACCCTATGAGCACACAGGCCCACCTCTCTCATCCTGTGAAATGGATGCTCCAAGCCAATTTTTCTCATGTGGCTTTTTTTTTTTTTTGAGTTGGAGTCTCACTCTGTCGCCCAGACTGGAGTGCAGTGGACGCTCCGGCCACCACAGCCTCGACCTGCTGGGCTCCGGTGATCCTTCCACCTCAGCCTTCCAAGTAGCTGGAACTACAGGCGTGCGCTACCATGCCCGGCTCATTTTTTGATTTGTTGTAGAGATGAGTTGCCCAGGCGGGTCTCAAACCCGTGGTCTCAGGCAATCCACTCACCTCAGCCTCCCAAAGGCGCGGGATTACAGGCTGAGCCACTGAGCCCGGCTCTCATGTGGCTTTGTTGATGGTGACAGTGCAAGAAGGCTGCATGTGCTGAGGTTGTGGAGAAGGACGTGGTGGGGGTCCCTCAACTTAATACTTAGACCTTTTCAAAAGTTTTATTTTGTGTCCACAGGTAGCACCCAGATGCTGTGCTCTGGAAACTGGGTTTGCCAATCCAGGGCTTGAAAACACTAAGAACTTTAGGGAGCCCCCATAGGCCTCTCATTGAGTCCTTGCCCCTTCACATGAGGTGTGACCCCAGTCATTGCTGAACCTCAATAGTAAAGTGGCACAGTGATACTGGCTTCGTGTTTTGTAAATGTTAATTCAAGTAGTGCTTCTCTCTGGCCTTGCCATTGTTGTTGAGTAAATTTATTTTCCAACTGCTGTTCTGGGTGGGCCTCATACTGTGGCAGTTTAACTGACGAGACCTCACAGATGATCAGCTGCCCTAGGATCACTGTGAGTCCTTGCCACTCCCCCGGTAGATTCCCCTATGTTTTGTATTCATCTTTCCAACTATAATCATAAATGTATAAGGTAGCTTTAGCCTATTGGAGATGTGTCCTGAATCTTATTTTTTAAAATATGAACCTGGTAGACCATGAGACCATGAGACCATCCTCCATGAGGGATTTTTTGCAATTCTTATGCTCAAGCCAGACTCAACTCTGCCGTTTTCAACTCTATCCAGATGTTATTCTTCCAGCCCTAGCCTCAGACTCTGCATCTGACTTCTGCCATTATCCCCATTCCTGACTCTTCCCCAAAAACCCCTGAAATCTCTCTGCTCTGGCCAGTCTAGCCTTGGACAAGGTTTCTTCATTTTTCATTAATTATCATTTTTTCTTTCCTATTTTCAAATTTAACTGTCAGTTCCTTCTTTCTAATGCTGCCTTTGATCCCCACCTTTACCAAAAAAAAACTACAGTTAACAGGATCTCAAAACTCCAAATATCTTTTTATTCATCACATGCCGATCAATTCTATTGTGTTTTTATTTAGTTCTATCAAATTTTAAAATATATCAGAACAAATAGAGACATATGTAGCTGTCTATGTATATGTGGAAAACAGGTTGATTCTAAAGTAATACCAACAATCTTCACAGCTCTTACATTGTGTAGCCATAGTATTGAGCAATTTCCATATCTTTTTTTCTCTCAATGAAAAACTGTGGCCAGGCTCAGTGGCTCAGTCTATAATCCCAGCACTTTGGGAGGCAGAGGCAAGTGAATTGCCTGAGCCTGCAGGTTCCAGACCAGCCCAGGCAACTTGGCAAGACCTTGTCTCTACAATTTAAAAAAAATTAGCTGGGCATGGTGGCACGTGCCTGTAGTTCCAGCTACTTGGAAGACTGAGACAGAAGGGTTTCCAGAGCCCAGCAGTTCTGCTCTGAGGTGGCTGTGAGCATGCCACTGCACTTCAATCTGTGTGACAGAGTGAGACTCCAACTCAAAAGCAAACAAACAAACAAACAAAAACTGCACATTCCTTATAGAGGGATATTTGGTAGCATTCTCATGCTCTTGTTGAGCCTGCCTCTTCATGGCCTTATGCTCTGGCCTCTGCTCTTCTGTGGTGGGTGTTGATACCACTGGTTCAAGAACAGTGGGTTTCCTCCATAGAATTGGTCAGAAGCTGAAGTTTTTGAGTAGATATTGGTTTTGAGGTTTGGGTGGTGATTGGTTCTTGGTCTCAGCAGTGTAAACAGGCTTATTGTGCAGAGAAGTACAAGATAATTATTTGTAGGATGCAGGCCTAAAAGCAGAAGAATGAGAAATAGTAGGTTGGGAAGAATCAGTCAAGCTGGATCAGGTTGCATTGGTCAAAGTTGGCTGAGCTCGTCTGGCAGGAGCCTTCAGAGTTGTGTTGGTAGGAACTGGTCAGGATGAATTGACTGCAGTAGGTTGAATTGAATTAGTGGGAGCAGGCCTGGCAGAATGAGGTACAGCAGGTCTATGTGTGGCCAGAGATTGTGGCCCTCAGGTCGAGCTTGAAGTCTGTCCAGGGTTGGAAAGGGCAAAGATACCAACTTGACCCGCCCAACTGGTGATAGCTCATACTTGGATAGAGATGGACACTCTTTTTCAGCACTTCCATTTCGTTTCTGGGCTTTGACTTGCATTTTCTCAGGACCTTTATACTACTTAGTGTATTCAGCCATGGTTTGAGAGCTGGGGATGGCCTGGAGTCTTTGGTGTTGCTTGAGATTCCCAGGATCCAGAAGGTAGAGACCTCAGTTTTCATATCACTGTTTTCCCCCCAGTGGATGGATAACCTGCATTATCTCCAGTTTATGCATGCCTAGGCAGCTTCAAGGCTTTTTAAAGGTCTCTTGACTAAACACAGGTTGAGAATGTTTTGGCTTCAACCTGGGAGTGGTTGGCTCTTGTGACTTGACTTTGTTCCCTGACTGTGTACTCACTTCAGATTTCTTGGGGTTGCTTTCTCTGGTTCTTTTGGTCTTTTCATGTCCATTGACCTTAGTTTTGCCAATTCTGCTACATGCAGGTCTCTGAGATCTGCTTTCAGAATGCTTGGTCATATCCACAGGAGCCGTGTCACTGGTTACAGCACTACAAATAATCACTTCTTCCTCTAACGGGCACTCTGGATTCTGTGGCTGGATTTTGGCCTCAGGACCTTGGAAATTTTGTATTTGTTCTTCCTGACATGATCAGAGGGAACCTATATGACACCTGACTTCTGCTGCACCTGATTTACCTGGATGGCTCTGATATCTTTGGCTTTGATTCCTGTGGGACCTTCACACTGGTCAAGATCTTTTTTTTTTTTTTTTTGAAATAGTAATTGGAGATTTTTCTTCTTTATTTTTTTTTTTTATTGTGAAGTTGTGGGGTACAGTTAAGGGTTAGGTATACAATTGCGTTTCATTCAGGCACCCTGTTGATATGGGGTGTTTCCCTGTTCCAAGACAGATATTTGCTACTGTTAATCCCATCTCCCTCCCCCCACCATAGTTTCCCAGTATGGTCAGTCATTTTTGTATAGTATTGCATTGGATGTTTAAGGTTCATTATATGAGTGAGAACATGTGATACTCGGATCTTTGTTTCTGTGAGAGGTCACTCAGTATTATAGACTCTAGTTCCATCCAGGTTGCTGCGAAATTCATGATTTTGTTCTTTTTTATGACTGCGTAGTATTCCATCGTGTATATGTGCCACATTTTTTTAATCCAGTCCTCTTTTGACGGGCAGCATGGCTGTTTCCAGGTTCTTGCTATTGTGAACAATGCTGCGATAAACATGCGTGTGCAGGTATCTTTTTTATAGAGTGATTTGTGTTCTTCAGGATATATTCCCGGTAGGGGGATTGCGGGGTCATATGGGAGGTTGGTATTTAGATCTTTTAAGAATCGCCACACTGCTTTCCACAGAGGTTGCACTAGTTTACACTCCCACCAACAGTGTAGAAGTGTTCCCTTTTCACCACACCAGCAGCTATTATTTTTTGAGTTGTTGATAATTGCCATTCTGACTGGGGTTAGGTGGTAAGTGTGGTCAAGATCTTTTAAGGAATTGAAGAGCTGGAGAAGGTGAATATCCTCTACCAGTGTGCTGATGTCTGTACAACCACTGCTAGACTCCACCCTCCTTTCAAATGTTCCTTGGTCCTCAAGACTCAGGCTGTTCTTTCCTAGATTGGCATTATCTGAACCAGGCTGCTTTCCAGGGCCGAGAGGATCAATGTTGGCCAGAAGCTGGTAAATGTCAGAAATTTCTAGAAGGAATTTTCTAGAAATTTCTAGAAGAATCTTGGATTTTTATTGGGATCTGGTAGACATCCAGAAGTTTTGAAAGCTTGGTTTTGATCTCATTCAAATTCTTAGTATCTGATTGTTCCTGGCTTGAAGTAAAACTCTGGACTGGAGCTATCTTGAAATGTCCACAAGCTCATGTGGTGAGCTAATATCAATTATTTGGATATTTTTGCTACTACAGGACTTGGGGAATTCTGGAGTTTTAGCAGACCAAATGTGTTGTTTAAAGGTTGCAATTCGAGGGAGGTCTCCATTTCCAGAGAAATTTCCATTACTACAGTGGACTCAAGAGAGAAGTCAGTCCCTGGTAAGTGAGATGCTTTCCCTACACACCAATGCAGCAATTAGATACCTTCCAACAGTAGGCAAGCATTTATTATTCGTTTTAAGGACCATGTATAAAACCCTCTATTAGGCAAGAGGCAGTGACTGTTCTAGTTTAACTCGTTATCGTTTGGTGTCATTGTTTCTTACTTTTCTTTGTATTTCATAGGGTGGTTCAGATAAAATGTGAAAGTAGTTTTATAATACCAAATATTTTGTAAAGCGTGCCATTCCCATACAGTGTCCCTCAATTCTTTCCACTCTTCTGAGAGAATAACAAGACTTCACACCATAGATTAGGATAGAGAGTAGCACTCTTTCTTATAAAATCTATAAGCAAGACAAATCCTAAGCCTGCTTGCTTTGGACAGGATCTCTGAAGACATGGTCTAACACTTTTTGTAAATTAAAGAACATCAAAATATCACTGCAAGAATAAATCTGAAGTGTTTTCCAAGGAGCCTAATTCAATAAATTAGGGAAGGAGATTAATGGGAGCATGGTGGTACAGGGGAACTAATTCGCTAAGGCAGCAAAAAGCATGGTATCTTTAGTGTGCTTTTGGGTTCTCTTTCATGTACCATAGATGGCCATTATAGTGTCCCACCTTCCCACTTATTCAGTATTCATGTATTGAGTCTGAAAATGGGGAGCACATACTAAGGGTAGTGGTTGAAGTCTGGGACTTACATTCAACCTACCTGTGCACTCACCACTTAGCTTCAGCTTTGTCACTCCTGAATGATGAGTGTATTCCCTTGTCTTCTTCCTGTCTGTGCTCGCCTTGTAAATGTTCTTCTGTGATGAATTGAGCAGACATAGAATAGTAGATTCCTGAGGTAGAGGCTAGTGGTAGGATATGTGTGTGCTGAACCACCTTCAACACCATCACCATTTGTGGTTGAGAGGCAGAGATACTATTTCCTGGGTATGACACAGAGTCATAGGATTGTAGGTAGAGGGCAAGTTCTCCAGGCAGCAGAGGCCATGTTGTGCCTTGCTTGTAGTAATAGACCTGGCTTCCTTCCTGACTGGGGAATGACAGGCTATGTCCCTGATTTGGAATTTGAGATGGTGTCCCTTGAACAAGGCTGGCAGACATGGATGGATACAGAGGGTCCATGGAACTGGCATGTGAAGTTTTGTCATATTGTGCTGTCATAGACATGGAAGGACTAGCTGTGTCTTGGTCAATGACAGTCATAGTGAAGTCACTGAATGAAGATAAATTATTTTCAGTTTTTTTTGTGTTACCCCACTCAAAACTGCCTGGATAAGAAGCAGCTGAAGTGGAGGTCTGCCTCTGGGCAGCAATCCCAGCAAGCATAGTTGCAAAATGTTGATAAAGGTAGGCATTACCCTTGAGTGGCTTGAAAGAGGTGCCAGAGACAGTAGAAAGTAGCCATGCTGAGTTAACCACTGGAGCAAAGACTATGGAGAACTTGCAGGCTCTTTCTTTCTTTCTTTCCTTCCTTCCTTCCTTCCTTCCTTCCTTCCTTCCTTCCTTCCTTCCTTCTTTCTTTCTTTCTTTCTTTCTTTCTTTCTTTCTTTCTTTCTTTCTTTCTTTCTTTCTTTCTTTCTTTATTTCTTTTAGAAAGCAGGATTTACGGAGAGGACAGAAAGCTCCCACAGTGAGAGGGGACCTGAAGCTGCATTGCTCACCATAGGAAGAGAAAGCGGTGTAGAATTTGCAGTTCTAAGTGAAGTTGGATTTGGGCATTTTATTTAGGAAACAAGAGGGTTATGGAAAACCCAATGAGAGTGTGAAGTCTCCACTATATTTGAGAAACACCATTATCTTAAGGTCGTTTCAATCAGTAAGACTCTAACACCAGTACTCACTGAGATACACCGAGGTAAACAGTTTATGATGGTTGTAAGTGCTGGAGTCATTTGATCTTCTGAGAAATGGATTTTGCATGCAACTTTAAAACAAATGTGCACAAAACTAAGTGATCTTTTTCACGTATTGTTCTTAGGCTATAAACTACCTACTCCCTGCTTTATCTTTCCCCTGAGCCTGCACTAGTATTCGCTTTTAAGTATTTCTTACCATTGAAGCAATTTAGAACTAGGAGATCTGCAAACACTTCTGTTTTAAGAATTTTTTTTCTGAATGAGAAAACAGGCTCAAAAAGGTCAGATTGACCTGTCCATGTTTATATATCATTACCAACTTACAGAACCTGACTCCCTTACCAGGACTTTGCTCTGAGAAAAGATAAGAAATTGGGAGAAACAGAACTTTCAATATTATCATTTTTTGGTCCACTAGACAATAGTGGTAGCTGTTAGTATTATAACTGTTACTGTCTCATTTTGCTTATGCAGGTTGCATGCCATTCCCTAGAGTTCACACTCGGGCTAATTAGTGATTCTAAAGGGTCTTTATTTACCCAATTCAAGACTGGATTCTAAACGTAGGTCCAAATGACTGCCTGAGTGTTTCTCGATAAATGCCATTTGAAAGAAATAAAAGAATTCAAACTCTGAGCTTAAGGTACTCATTTATAAAGCAATTGTTATAATAATAGTCATAACTCATGCACAAATAAAAGTCATGTATTATAAATGATTTGTATAAAGGAAGATATAGTAAGTTCTGAAAAGACAAAAGAAAAATTATGAAAAATGTATAGAACATCAAAGAACTAAAAAGAATGTGTGGATATTAATAAGAAATGGTATGTAGCAAGCATCAAAATATAGAAATTTACCAGTTATTGTAGTTTTGCTATTTATATTTGCAATATTATGAAATTGAATATTATCTACTCTACTTAAGCAAGAAACTGCTCACAATAAAAGGAGATTTGGAATGAATTTCTAAGAAGAGCATATAGATAGGAAACTACATTAGTAGAAAAATATGTAGCAAGGGGTGGAGGAGGAAGAAAGTACATAGCAAGCAGTAAAATACAGAAAACATGAATGCACAGGTAGCCATCATAAATGTAGACAAATATTTCAATAAAAACTGGCACAAAGCAGAGAGCAAAACAGTAAGTGTAAAGGAGTATTACTATTGTGCTCATTCATATTTCTTTGAATATTACCAAGCAAGTGACAGATATTAATTCTAGTAAAAATTAATATTTTAATAATAGTCCTATAAGTTGAAAGTAACACTTGAAACGCATTATGAAGATTTTATATTCCCAAATACAGATTATAATCATCTTTAATGCTCAGGAAAATGTCATTCCCAAATTTAAAAACAACCATCACTGCTCTAATCCAATTAAAACACAATTTGCAATGTAGGAAAACCCAAAGAACTACAGAACGTTGTTTTTGATACATGTGGAATTTCTAGAGATGTGATGTTTTATTCTAAGTTAGATATTTTTCAAAATTATCCAAAAACAGTTAATTTTTAATTGCTATGTACTTTTTTAGGGAAGAAAATAATTGTAAAGATGAAAAACAACTTTTATGTGAAACCTACTTACCACACAAAGAAATTGTTCTTCTAATGCTCATTAGGAGACAACCGTTTTTATTTTTATTTTATTTTATTTTTTAGAAAGTAGAATTTATTGAGAGTACAGAAAAGCTCCCACAGTGGGAGGGGACCCAAAGGGATTGCCCAGGAGACAACTATTTAAAAAAAAAGCGTAATTTGTTTGTAATAGGTGAAGCATCCACATAGTTTAAAAATCAAAGGAAATAGAACACTGCAACTTTAGTTTTCTCCAGCCCCCTACATAACCACTTTTATTACTTTGTTGTTGAGAAAGCATTATTTCTAAAACATATTTCTAAATATGTATATTAATAATTGTCAAGTGTTGTCTTGTTTTCACAGAGCATCTACTAAAATTGGGACAATACAGAGATGATTAGCATGCCTTCTGCTTAAGGATGACATGCAAATTTTGGAGCTTTTTATATTTTTTAAAAAACCTGCCAAATGTCATCTTATGTTCAAAGAGGCAATAGAAAAAGTCAAATAACTGGATGTGAGTTTTCTAATAAGCTACATTTCCCAATGATACTCTATTCTAGCCTAAGTTTCCTTTGTAGCCCTTTAATCTAAGCATCTGTTAAAATCAACTTCAGTTTGCCCTTTTCTGATTGTTTCAACTCTGTGTTGTTTCTGCTTTAAATTAAAATCTTAGGTTTTCTAAATTATTCCATTCCAAATGACCTCTTTTTTTTTCTTTAAAAACCTTGATCTCTTTCATTCTTATATTCTTTCTTCCCTCATTTTGTAGTTTCTCTCTCATCTCAGCTCCTGTTGTCCGGTGCTTAGACAAACAGTCCCAAACTTCCTTACCCCTGAAAACCAGCCACCTTTTAACCCAGTATTACTCTCTCTCCTTATTTTCTTTTTGCATAGTTTAAATAGAATGTTCCAAAACAATGTGAATATTACCTTTTGAACATCAATCACTACATTGAAAATACTAAGTAGACAGATACAATAACTGATTAAACATCTTGTGCTAATTGCTAGTTTTCTACACAACCTAGGTTTTTGTTTTCTATTTCTGTTGAAACAACACTCTTAAAAAGTCTCTGATCTTATTTTCTGTATGTGTGTCTTTTAAGATTCAATGCTAGAAAAGCAAGGAACTTGGAATAACCAACTATTATCTCAGTGTGACAGATGAGGAAACAGAGTTTGTCTCACAAAGTTATGTAAATGATTTACCCAAAATCACACAGCTAGAAAATTTCAAAGCCAAAACTGAAATTAGGCTTCAAAATTTCTAGGTCAGTACTTGTGCTCATTATACCTAGCACTTTTTTCTCTACTACTGAATTTCAGGAAAAGAAACCTAATGAAAAAACTTTCAAAAGTTTCTTTCCTTCCCTGACACGGTGAGAGAAGAGGAAATATCAGTTGTAGATACAAGGAATGAGGAGTTGATACTAAAGGTTGTCTGAGTGGTTGAAGCCAAAGAGCATTTGCCCAGCATGAAAGTCACTGGTCACACTGGTGACTGGTCACTTGCGATGGTCCAAATATACCTACAGGCAATTCCATGGTAACTCCAATATTCTACCAGAAGGTGATAGGTTTGATGGGAGGATGATGTCACAAAGAAGGCAGTCGAACGCTATGAGATAGCCAATAGGGAGGTTAGATTTCCAACAAAATGACAGGATAGGTCAGAAGGAGTTGTTAGAAAAACTGTAACAGCACCCGAGTGGCTGAGTTCTGGGGAGATAAAATCCTGCAAGCCAGATATGATAGTATCATTTTTTCCAGGCTCTTATGTTAGGAGATCATGTCAATGTTTCTTATAGATGTTCATTATTGGGAATCAGGAAGATGGCAGCCAAGCCAGTCAGACTATGCGAGTCCCAGTATGAGTGAGTGAGTGTATGGAAAATTTTGTGTATGTGCTGGTGAGTGAAGTGGGCGAGTGAGTGGCTGATTGAGTGAGGGTTAGAGAGCTAGCAACCAGGGCTTTTCTGGTGCAGTGACCGGTGCCACAGCTGCTGGGCTTGGACCCTAGCAATTGCTGGGACACAGAAGTCAGGTATCTTTTTTTTTGTCAACAAAACCCTTCCTAGGATGAAAATGTTGGGAGAGACTGACTAAGTGGATGCTCATGAGCAAGTGGCCAGGGCCCTAGTGCAGTAGCTTGTGCTGGAGCTTCTCTACTTGGTTCCTGGCTCTTCCCAGGTCACAGAAACTGAACGCCATTTTTAAAAAATGGACAAAAGTTTTCCTGTGAAGAAGCAGCAGGGAGAGACTACTATCCCAGGCTCTGCCTCAACACTACAGCAGGAGAGACTGCCAGCTCCAGGCTTTGCCTCACCACTTCAGTGCCTGGCAGGGCACAGGCAGCAGGGGCTGTGGAGGGAGAGGCAAAGTCCCATGGAAGATGACAAGAGAGACACCCCACCACCATCCTGAAGGTGGGGCAGGAAAGTGCTCTGACTTGCTCACCATGGAGCAACAGACCTGATCTCTGCAACTGGTGGATTGACTACTCAGGGACTGATCATGTCCAGAGGGAATATTCTGAAAGCACAAACTTTAGAGGGACCTGATGAGTGCTGAGTCCTAGGTGCCCCGCCCCTACCCTGATCCAGCCACGACAGAGGGTGTGGCCAGAAAAGGACTAGTAAGGACCCCAAAGAGATCAGTGATGAGTCTGAGGGTGACCCATACCCCTACTCCTTTGCAATTCTCTGAATGTCAGACCCATACAACAGGGCCACAACTGACAGGTACAAACCCAGGCAGAACCTGGACGTCAGTCACAACAGGAAAACTTCATTTCAGGATAGGCCTGGCTGGGGCACCACCCGCAAGTTCATACACGGGGAGCAGACAATCCCATACCTCCCCACCGGAGAAGATCTCCCTGCCGCCCAACCCATCTCCACTGTCCCTCCTCCTTCCCTGATCTGGACTCCTAGGAGAGAGTGAAAGAGGTGGCACTACAGGAGAGACTGATTTAGAGGAACAATTACAGAGCCAGCCGCCAAGGGGCAGGTTTTTTGGGGGGGTTTTAATTTTTTAAAAAATTTAAAAAATTTTTTTTGTCTGTTTGTTATTCCTCTACTTTTAAAATATTTTACCTTTGTTCATAAATATGTATGTAAGGGTTTGATCTGCATCCCCCCATTTTTTTTTCTTTTTTTGATTCTTTCTTCTTCTATTTGATGTTTTCTGTTTATGTGTATATGTGAATGATTGAGTGTTCATATTTCAATTTTGTTTTTGGTGGTGCTTTGCTGTTGCTCTTCTGTTATTCTGGGGTTTTTTTATATTTTCATTTTTTATAGTTTAAGGTGTGTGTCATTATATGTGTGAAGGTTCAATCTGAGTTTTTTTTTTCTCCTTCTGTTTTTCTTCTCCATTCATTTTGTGCTAGGTGAGTGTGGGTGTGTGTTCAGTTTTCTTGGTGTGTTGTTGTTGTTTGTTTTGTTTCATTTTGTTGTAATTCCAGTTTGTGTGTGTGTGTGTGTGTGTGTGTGTGTGTGTGTGTGTGTGTCTGTGTGTTTTGTGTTCAGTTGTTTTTGGCATTGGTTTCTGCTTAGCATTGTCATGCACAGTGGTGGTGGGGAGTGGGTCTCAGGGAACACATACCACAATAAGTGAACATAGTAATTTGCAAGTAGTTACTGAATCCTAGCCCACCATCCCCTACTTTATTCAACTTTCAAAAACTACAAGGGACAGAAAAGTTTCCCATCCACCATACTATTTCAAAATAGAACAAATCCAGAGCCTGAATCAGGGAAGAATAGTGGGCTGAGCAAACATCAGAAGAGAAAGTCTCTCCCACTGACACTGAATACCAGAACTAAAGAGAAAAGCAAGAGATCTGTCACAAATGAGGAAAAACCAAAGGAAGGCCACAGACAATTTCAAATGTACCAAAGAGAAAACTCCTGAAAAATCAGACCTTGGTGCCCAAACAATAGCAGTCACAAATGACTGACCCCAGAATATGACAGGGATTAGGGAATGGATGGAAAGAGTGAATAACACTCAACAAAGATAAGCCAAAATACTGAAAGATATTGTAATAGAGATTTTGAAAATAAGAAATTCCATCCAGGAAATAAATAACAAGATGACAAACATGGAAAATAGAATTAATCTAGCTGAAGAAAGAAGCTCAGAACTTGGAGACCAGAACATGGAATTAACCTAATCTGTAAAAAACATAGAAAGAAGACTCAGAAAGAAAGAACAATGCCTACAAGAGATGTGTGATTATATCAAGAGGTCAAACCTATGCCTGACTGGTATCCCAGAAGAAGAAAGGGAAATGGATAACAACTTGGAACAAGTATTCTAGGAGGTAATCCAAGAAAACTTGCCCCATCACACCAGAGATGTGACCAGCCAAGCACAAGAGAGACAGAGAACCCACACACATCAATGAGAAGACCAACTCCTAGACACATAGCAATTTCCTTCACAAAGTGGGCACACACAAAAAAATCCTAAAGGCAGCAAGAGAGAAAGGTCAAACTACTATCTACCAGAGAAAACCAATCAGAATAGCAGCAGACCTATCAGCAGAAGCACTACAAGCAAGAAGGGACTGGAGTCCTATATTCAAAGTCCTTAAAGATAAATAATTTCAAATAAGAATTTCCTATCCAGCCAAACTCGGCTTCATCAGTGATCGAGAATTAAAATCCTTTCCAGACATCCAATCCCTAAGAGATTATGCAGCTTCCAGACCAGCTCTACAGGAGACACTTAAAAAGGTATAAAGCACAGAAGATAGAAAAAAAAGTATGACCACACATTTCCCAAGAGTGCAGGAATGCAGAATCAAGAAAGAATACAGTGCAGCAAGAAACTGGGAAGCACACACATGCATCAATGCCAAAGCCAAAAGAAAAGCAAATGAAGAAAACCTTGATAAGAACCTCATGACAGGGATAAATAATCACGTTTCAATAATCAGCGTGAATGTGAATGGACTAATGCTCCACTGAAAAGGCACAGAATGCCAAACTGGATAAGAAACCATGACCCAATTATTTGCTACATCCAGGAAACTCATCTCAACACAAGGGACACAGCCCCATTTAGAGTGGGCAAAAGACATGAATAGAAAATTCTCAAAAGAAGATATATGGGCAGCAAATAGACATATGAAAAACTGCTCAGCCTGACTCATCATCAAAGAAATGCAAATCAAAACCACATTGAGATACTACCTAATACCAGTAAGAATGGCCATCATTAATAAAATAATCAACAACAGATGCTGGCAAGGATGCAGAGAAAAAGGGACACTTCTACACTGCTGGTGGGAATGAAAACTAGTGCAACCTCTTTGGAAGACAGTGTGGCATTTTTTGAAAGAACTAGAAATTGACCTTCCATATGACCCAGCAATTCCCCTATTGGGAGTATACCCAGAGGAACGCAAATCATTCTACAAAAAAGATATCTGCACATGTGTGTTTGTTGTAGCTCTATTCACAATAGGAAAAATATGGAACCAACCATGCTACCCATAAAAGCTGGACTGGATTAAATAAACGTGGTACATAAACACAATGGAATATGATGCAGTCATAAAGAAGGACAAAGGTATGGACTTTGTAGCAACTTGGATGGATTCAGAGCCTATCATACTCAGTGATGTATCACAGAAACAAATAACAGAGTATCATGTGTTCTCACTTATAAGCAGAACTTGAACAATTATAATACTATAAGAAATGGATTGACAGTAGTGGGAAACTGCCAGGGGAGGGGGGTGGGATTGGCAGTTGAGGGAAACTGCTAGTAAAGGGAGGGGCATACCTCATCAACAAGGGTACCTGAATAATCAACGTTTGTATACCTAGCCCTGAATTGTACCCCATATCTTCATAATAAAAAAAATCTTTAGTCATATCCAAAGACCCATATTCTAAGTATGGTACAGGTTCCAGAGATTAAGACCTCTTCTCTTTGGGTGAACACTATTTAGCCTACTACAAACATAAATACTACTTAAATTATTGGCACCTAGCTATTTAATGAATGGGACTATTAACTTTTTTTTTTTTTTTTTTTTGGCCTACAGGGAGATGAGAAGGGCTTAATGAGTCTAGAAAGTTTGGGAATCTCAGTGCTGCTAGAAGGATATTTCAATAATCCAGGCAGGAAATGATGAGGGCTTGAACTAAAATGGAAATGGGGGAATGGGGTTAGAAGTAAACAAGTTCTAGATGCAATTTGAAGGTAGGGCAAATGGAATTTGCTGATGTTTTAGATATGCTTTTGGGAGGAAGAGACAAGAACCAAATGACTTTAAAGTTTTCTGGCCTGAGCTACTCAAAAAATGGCATTGCCATGAACTAAGATGAAGAAAACTGCAAGGACCAGTTTTTTTGTGTGTTAGAGGGCAAGGAGGTCAGATTGGAGATTGTGTGGTACATGTTTAGAAAAGCAGATACAAAGAAAAGGAAAAGAGGGAAGGAAAAGATACACGTTTCTGACCAGGGCCTGCCTCTAGATTTTTCATCTGCCCAGCAGGGTTCTTCCACTTCTGATAGTGACCAAATGCCTCTCAACCCACAAGCCCTCTAGGCTGTTTTAACTCTCACTCAAGACGTGGATAGAACAAGAATAGGCACGAAGTCCCATGGTAGACAGAGGGACTCTGAAAGCCTTGTGTGACTCAGAGTCTTAACTAGTCTGGGGCAAATGGAGCTCTGCTTCAAGAAATTGAAAGCTGCAGGACCTCTCCATTTAAGATAAATACTTCAAAGATTGAGGTAAGCATGAGAAAGATGGAGGCAGCAGTGTAGTTTCTGAATCTCCTGAAATCCTCTCATAGAAATAGTTCAAACAAAACCAAAACTTGCTAAGCATTCACCCCCAAACTAGAGGACCAAGTTCTTCCTCCGAACCCCAACACAGAGGGCGGGGCAAACCAATAGGCACCAGACCTCCCAGGTATGACCATCAGCACAAGAGGGAGTGGCCAACAGGAAGCCTTTAAAGTGCCAGCCAGTGTTCACTGGAAAGTAAAGTGAGCCAGTTTGAGAACAGCGGCTGAAATGGTGAGGGGCGTGCCCAGTCCCAAAGTGAAGAATTACAGGGGCCAGTAGTAGAATCTGAAAGGCTGAAGCAGCCTACACTCTTGAACCTGAGCAGCCAGAGTTCCTTTCTGGGATGCAGCTTATCACAGAGGAGAAACTGTGAGGAGGAACAACAAACACAGAGAATAAACCTCAGGGAAGGGAGCAGCGTCAGGAAATCTTGAAAGTAAGTCACTGTGGTTTTGATACTTTATTAAACAGACCAGGCCTGGCAGCTAGTGCCAGCAATCCCAGCACTTTGGGAGTTTGAGAGGAGAGGATCGCTTGAACCCAGGAGCTTGAGACCACCCTGGAAAACATAGTGAGAACTCATAACAACAACAAAAAATTGCCTGGTGTGGTGACACGCACCTGTAGTCCCAGGTACTAGGCAGGCTGAGGCAGGAGGCTTGATTAAGTGCATGAGTTTGAGGTTTGAATAGCCATTATCATGCCATTGCTTTCTAGCCTTGGCAACTGAGTGAAACCCCAACTCAAAAACAATAAATAAATAAATAAATAAGAAATTAACTTATAAAGAACAGAAATGTGAATTAACATAATGGGCAATGTCTTAAAAACAAGTAAAACATTTTAAAATCAAAAGAAGATAAAAAGTATTCTAGATAAATGGTAACTATAAAATCAAAACTCCAGGTTAATTATGAATCAAGTAATGCAAATACTTATGGGAATTTAGTATGCTATAAAAAAGATATCTCAAATCAGTGAGACAGGTTATTCAATTACTCATGATACAATCAAGTTGGGGTAGAAATAAATAATTTCCCTGAACGGATTTTCAAAGTGGCAAAAGTAGGTCTTTCTAAGGGAAATGGATTATGGATGTCTTTGAACCATTGGAAAAAGGGTGAAGTTCCCCTTTAGTATCTTTCTAATGTTCTTGTGAATCTATTACCTCTGAGGTCTAAATGCCTGAGTTCAAATCCCAGCTCTCCTACTTTCTAGCTCTAAATTTGGGGCAAATTCTTAATATACTCTACTTCTTACCTAAATTGGGATGAATTTAGCCAGGTGATGACTGGCACAGAATAAAATCTCAACAAATGTAACTTAGTAGGGGAAACAACCTATATGTCCAGCAACTGATGGACATCCACCTCCCCTTTCCCTTAGAAACACCCACTTTTGCCACTTTAAAAATGCGGCTGGGAAAATTATTTATTTCTACTTGATACTTGATTGTATCATGAGTTATTGAATAACCTGTCCCACTGATTTGAGGTATCTCTTTTATAGCATACTAAATTCACATGATGAATGGATAAGCAGATGTGGTATAGTAATACAATAGAATACTATACAGTAATGAAAAGGAATGAAATACTGACTCTCACTGGAGCATAGACACACCTTTAAGCTATTATACTCACTGAAAAAAACAGATACCAAAGGTCACATATTATGATTCCATTTATTTCCATTGACAGAAAAGGCAAATCCACAGGAACTGGTGGGTGCTTGGGGCCAGAGGAAGGATGGAATAGGGAATGACTGACTGCTGATAGGTACGGGGGTTTCTTTTGGGGATGATAAAAATGTAATCAATCAGATAGTTGTACCAACTCATGAATGTACCGAATGACACTGAATTGTATAATTTTGTTATGTAAAGTATAGCTCAAAAAGAATTTTTAAAAAGTAATTATTGATTTTCCGTGTTGGTGATTCACTGCTTCGTCATCGCTTTCACCCACTTGATTCCTTTCCTGCCCTCCTACCACAGTATCCAACCCTCTCTACCTTGCATTATGCCTAAGCCACCCAAGTAGCACCTCAGGGCCCTTGGGCTCTGGCATTCTGTGGCATTGGGGGTGACACAATGTGCACATGCTCTCACCACTCTCATCCTGTGGAAGGGTACACTCCAAAGTGAGTTTTCTCATGTGTATCAGTTGATGGCAAGAAGGTTACACAAGCTGAGTTCATGGAAGGGGACATGGTGGGGGACCCTCAGCTTAATATTTAGGCCCTTCCAGAATTCGATCTTATGTGCCGGTGACCTCCAAATGCTGTGCTCTGAAAGCCAGGTTGGCTGCTATGGGCACTTAAAAACACAAAGGACTTTGGGGATCCTCTAAAGCTTCACTTTGGGGCCTTGCCCCTTCGCATGTGGTGTGACCCCAGCCCATTGCTGAGCCTCACCAGTAAAGTGTCACAGTGACACTGGCTTTCTGTGTTATAAATGTTACCTTAAATACTACTTCTTGCTGGCCTTGTCATCATGGTTGAAAAGTGGTCATTTATATTCCAGCCCCTGTTCTGAGTAGGCCTCATGCTGTGGCAGTTTAACTGTTGAGGCCCCAAGTTATCAGCTGCCCTAGGGTTACGGGGGACCCTTACTACTCCCCTGTTAGATTCCCCTATGTTTGGTATTCACCCTTCCTGGCTATAATAACATACGGTTAAGGTAGCCCAATCTTTTGAAGAGGTGTCCTAAATCTTGTTTTGCTTTGTTTTGTTTTTTGTAATCGGTATTTTTTATTATGATGTTGTGGGGTATAGTTAAGGGTTAGGTGTACAAATATGCTTCATTCAGGCACCCTATTGATAAGAGGTGCTTCCCCATCCCCAGACAGATATTTGCTACCATAAATCCCATCTTTCTCACCCCCCCCCATAGTTTCCCACTACTGTCAGTCATTTTCTTATAGTATTAGGTTGGATGTTCAAGGTCCATTATATGAGTGAGAACATGTGATACTCGGATCGTTGTTTTTGTGAGAGGTCACTCAGTATTATAGACTCTAGTTACATCCAGGTTGCTGAAAATTAATGATTTTGTTCTTTTTTATGGCTGCGTAGTATTCCATCATGTATATGTACCACATTTTTTTAATCCAGTCCTCTTTTGATGGGCAGAATGGTTGCGTCCAGGTTCTTGCTATTGTGAACAATGCTGCGATAAACATACGTGTGCAGGTATCTTTTTTATAGAGAGATTTGAGTTCTTCCGATATATTCCCAGTAGGGGCATTGCGGGATCATATGGGAGGTTGATATTTAAAGCTTTTAGGAATTGCCACACTGCTTTCAACAGAGGTTGCACTAGTTTACACTCCCACCAACAGTGTAGAAGTGTTCCCTTTTCACCACACCCTCTCCAGCAGCTGTTATTTTTTGAGTTGTTGATAATTGCCATTCTGGCTAGAGTTAGGTGATATCTCAGTGTGGTTTTGATTTGCATCTCCCTGATGATTAGTGAGGTTGAACATTTCTTCATATGTCTGTTGGCTGCTCGGATGTCTTCCTTTATGAAGTGTCTGTTCGTATCTTTTGCCCATTTTATAATGGGGTTGTTGTTTTTTTCTTTTCAGTATGTTTGAGTTCCTTATAGATCAAAGATGTTAAGCCTTTGTCTGACCTGGTGTTGGCAAATACTTTTTCCCAGTCTGTAGGCTATCTCCCTGCTCTCTTGATGGTTTCTTTGGCTTTGCAGAAGCTTGTCAGTTTAATAAGTTCCCACTTGTCTATCCTCTTTCTTATGACAGGTGAGTTTTGGGTTTTGTTCAGGAATTGGAGGCCAGTTCCGATTTCCATGAAGGTATTTCCTTCATTTTCTAAGGTTCTTATGGTTTGAGGTTTTACATTTAGGTCTATGATCCATTTGGAGTTAATCTTTGTGCATGGGGATAGATAGGGGTCCTGTTTCAATCTTCTGCATGTGGTCAGCCAGTTTTTCCAGCACCATTTACTGAATAGGTTCTCCTCTCCCCAGTGGTAGGTGGTGGAGGCTTTGTCGAAGATGGGTTGGTTGAGAAATTGAGGTTTTGCTTCTGGAATCTCAATTCTATTCCATTGATCTATATGCCTATTCCTATACCAATACCAAGGTGTTTTGATGATTGTAGCTTTATAGTAGAGTTTGAAGTCTGGTAATGTGATACCACCTGCTTTTTTTTTTTTTTTGCTAAGAATTGTTCTGGCTATTCTTGGACGTTTGTGTTTCCATATGAATTCCTGTGTTGTTTTTTCTAGGTCTGAGAAGAATATTGCTGGTAATTTGCTGGATATTGCATTGAATTTGTAGATTGCCTTAGGTAAGAAGGATATCTTCACAATGTTGATTCTTCCAATCCATGAGCATGGGATATTTTTCCACTTGTTTGTGTCATCTTTGATTTCTTTGAGCAGAGTTTTGTAGTTTTCATTGTAAAGTTCTTTCACATCTCTGGTTAGGAAGATGTCAAAGTATTTCTCTTTTTTTGTGGCTATTGTGAATAGAATTGTGTTTTTTATTTGGGTTTCTGTTAGTTTATTATTGGTGTAAAGAAATGCCATTGTAGCCAGGCTCGGTGGCTCAGCCTGTAATCCCATACCTTTGGGAGGCTGAGGTGAGTGAATTGCCTGACCCCGCAGGTTCGAGACCCGCCTGGGCAGCGAGACCTCATCTCTACAATAAATCAAAAAATCAGCCGAACATGGTAGCACATGCCTGTAATTCTGGCTACTTGGGAGGCTGAGGCGGAAGGATCACCAGAGTCCAGCAGGTTGAGGCTGCGGTGGACAGGAACGGCCACTGCACTCCAGTCTGGGTGACAGAGTGAGACTCCAACTCAAAAAAAAAAAAAAAAAAAAGAAATGCCATTGTCTTTTGCACATTTATTTTGTATCCTGAGACTTTGCCAAGGCCTTTATCAGTGTAAGGAGGTTTTTGACAGATTCTCTTGGGTTTTCAAGGTACACAATCATATCATCTGCAAAGAGAGATAATTTGACTACCTCTTTTCCTATTTGCATACCCCTGATTGCCTTCTCTTCTCTGATTACTCGAGCCAGGACTTCCAATAATATGTTGAACAGGAGGGGTGAGAGTGGGCATCCTTGTCTTGTTCCAGTTTCCAGGGAAAATGGTTCCAATTTTGTCTGTTTAGGAGTATGCTGGCTGTGGGTTTCTCTTAGATGGCTTTTACTATTTTGAGGTATGTTCCCCATATGCCTACATGTTTGAGGGTTTTTATCAGAATGGGTGCTGGATATTTATCAAAACCTTTTTCTGCATCTAATGATATAATCATGTGATATTTGTTTTGACATCTGTTGATATATTTAATTACATTTATGGTTTTACGAATGTTGAACCAGCCTTGTATCCCAGGAATGAAGCCTACTTGGTCATGATGGATGATTTTTGAGATGTGTTGTTTAATCCGGTTCACTAGGATCTTGTTGAGAATTTTCGAATCTATGTTCATCAAAGATATTGGCCTATAGTTCTCTTTCTTTGTTGGATCTTTACCTGGCTTGGGTATCAATGTGATGTTGGCTTCGCAAAATGATCTGGGGAGAGTTCCATCTTTTTCAATTGCCTGGAATACCTTCAGTAGGATTGGTATCAGCTCCTCCTTAAATGTCTTGCAGTATTCTGCTGGAAAGCCAAATGGACCAGGGCTTTTTTTTGTAGGTAGTTTTCTTATTACGTAGTCGATTTCCTTGATTGTTATTGGTCTCTTTAGGGTCTCAATTTCTTCTGGTTCCAACCTAGGTAGGTTGGGTGATGTCAGAAAGTCCTCCATTTCCTTAAGGTTTTCAAGTTTGTTTGCATACAAGTGTACATAGTAGTCTCTAATGATCTTTTGTATTTCTTCAGGGTCAGATGTGACTTCATCTTTTGTGTTTCTGACTGTGCTTATTTGGTTTTTTTCTCATTTTTTCTTGGTCAGTCTAGCTAGGGGACCATCGATCTTGTTTATCCTTTCAAAGAACCAGCTTTTTGTTTCATTGATATTTTTGTATTATCTTTTTGTCTTCTATGTCCTGGATTTGGGCTTTTATTTTGGTGATGCGGATTCTTCTGCTGAAATTAGGGTTTTTGTGGTCTTACTTTTCCAGCTTCCTTAGGTGGCTTGTTAGGCTGTTAGTTTGTGTTCCTTCCATTTTCTTCATGTGTGTTTGTAGGGATATATATTCCCCTCTTACTACAGCTTTTAAGGCATCCCAGAGATTTTGGTAAGATGTTTCTTCATTTTCATTTGTTTCCAGGTATCTTTTGATCTCTGTTTTGATTTCATCATTGACCCAGGAGTTGTTTAGCATCATGCTGTTTAGTGACCATGTCTTTGTGGGTTTTGGGGGAACTTTGTTGGTGTCAATGTTTATTTTTATTCCACTGTGGTCTGAGAAGGTGCATGGTAGAATTTCGGTCCTTTTAAATTTGCTTATGCTTGATTTATGGCCAATTATGTGGTTGATCTTAGACTACATTCCAGGCAGTGATGAGTAGAATGTGTATTCTCTGGTCTTTGGATGGAGTGTTCTGTAGGTATCAATTAAGTGCATTTGGTCCAGAGTCACATTGAGGTTCCGGATCTCCTTGCTGATTTTTTGTCCTGATGATCTGTCTAGGGTTGTGAGTGGGGTATTAAAGTCCCCAGTTATGATGGTGTTAGAGTCAATATCTTTCTTTAGTTTTCCTAGAAGTTGTTTTATGAAATTTGGCGCACCTATGTTGGGTGCATATATGTTTAGGATAGATATTTCCTGTTGATGGAGTGAACCTTTTATCATTATGTAGTGGCCCTCTGTATCTTTTTTAATTTTTGATAGCTTAAATGGTATTTTGTCTGAAATTAGGATCACAACTCCTCCATTCTTTTGTGTTCCATTAGCCTGAAAGTTTGTTTCCCATCCTCTTACTTTGAGTCTGTGTATGTCCTTTCTAGTGAGATGAGTCTCTTGAAGGCAAGATATTGTTGCCTGGTGATATTTTATCCATTTTGCCATTCTATGTCTTTTCAGTGGTGCATTTAGTCCATTCACATTCAGGCTAATTATTGAAATGTGAGAGTTCATCCCTATCATAGAGTTCTTATAGAGTTGTTGTTCTTCTTGGTTGTTTTTTTGTCTTTCTTTTGGTTTTGGGGTTTGTTCATGCATATTTTATTCTTTTCTCTGTACTCTTGTGGAGAACGTTGTCGTTTTTTCCTTTTCTTCTGTGTTTAGTACTTTCTTAAGTGTTTCATGTAGAGGTGGTTTGGTGGCAGCATAAGTTGTTAGGGATTGGATATCTGGGAAAGATTTTAATACTCCCTCGCTGATGAAGTTTAACTTGACTGGGTAAGTTATTCTTGGTTGAAATTGTTTATCTTTTAGGACTTTGAAGATAGGGCTCCAAGCTCTCCTAGCTTGTAGGGTTTCTGTAGATAAATCTGCTGCTATTCTGATTGGTCTTCCATGGTAGGTAATCTGGCCTTTTTCTCTTGCTGCCTTTAGGATTTTTTCTTTTATGCCTACTTTGTTTAGGTGAATTATTATGTGTCTAGGAGTTGGTCTTCTCATTTGTTGTCTTACGGGGTTCTCTGAATCTCTTGTGTTTGAATTTTTGCATCACTGATTGGATAAGAGAAGTTTTCTTGAATGATCTCACGGAAAGTTTGTTCTAGTGTGGTTTCTGTCTCTCTTTCTGCCTCAAGTATGCCAGTTACTCTTAGATTTGGTCTCTTGAAGTAATCGCTCATCTCTTGAAGGTTTTGTTCTGTCTTTTTTAGCTTGTTTTCTGTGTTTCTAAGAGTTTGGGTTAGTTCTATATTTTGGTCCTCAAGCTCTGAGATTCTTTCTTCTCTTGGGTAATTCTGCTTTCCATACTTATCAGTTTGTTATTTATTTCATTCACAGTATTCTTTATTACTGTTATCTCAGCTATCAGCTCCTTCCTAATTTCTTCTTGTGTCTCCTCAATTCTTTTTAATCTCTCCATTATTGTCTTGATATCAACATTTGTAGTTGGAGACCCTTCATTCTGGGGACTCTTCATTGATTGCAGTCCAAAGTCAGTTTTCTCAGTGTCTGCCCTCCCAGGAGTCTGGGAGAGACCCATACTCCTCTTTTGGTTTTTCTTCATTTTTGTAGATTTTTCTCTCTCTCCTACTTTCTCTCCCCTTCTTTAATTCTGTTTTGGGGGGAAGGTGGGTTTGCTTTTATTTCTCTTCTGCTATATCCGGTTCTTCCTTTTGAGGGTCTTCTGGCTTTGTTCACTTTTGAGGTTGGCGTGTAGGCTGCAATCTGTACTTTTTGCAGTTTTGAGGTATAATTGAGAGGGAAGCTGTGGTTCAGAGTGTATATGCTGATTCTGGCATCCACAAACAGGTGTATGAGCACACTGGAACCTATTTCCCTCTGCCTTACAATCTGTCCGTTCAGCAGTATGTAGTCTTGGTTCATTAGGAACCAAGGTGGAGTTTGTTGATAGGTAGGCAGGGCAATGCAAATCTCTGCCTGGAGAAAGGCGGAGGCAGATTCTCTTTCGCTGATCCCTTTCTCTCTGCTTGTCTGGGTCCCCAAGCTTGGGGTCAAGGGCTGAGTGCCTCAGCCAGGGTGGGCCTGGAGCTCCAGAACTCCAAAGCTCCAACGGGCAAGTGGTGAGTGGCAAGAGTGGCCCTGGGCCCCCCACAGGGTACTTCAACCAGGAATGGGACCAGTGTCTCTGAGGGGCAGGCGTCCAGAGCCTCCCTGAGTGACCAGCGGCTTGGTGACAATGAGAGACAATGTAGCCAGGGAGCTAGCTGAGACCCGAGACTCCCACACACGCAGTGGAACAGCAGCAGCAGGGGGCCGCAGTATCCAGCCCTGCGTGGGACCGAGAGTCCACAGGCCTCGGACCAGCACTTGCTGGTGGTGGGCTTGAATCACCAGCAGGTGGTGTTATCCCTCACTCCAGATGGTCTTTATCTCAGCTGCTCACCCGCCCCTCAGGCACTGACGGTGCAATGTGGAATGCCTGCCTCAGTGGCAGTGGTGGCAGCAGCAACAATGGCAGCGGTGGCGGCTGGGCCACTGGCACAGGCGTTGCAATGTGTAATGGCTGCCTTTGTGCGGCGGCTGCTTCAGAGGAGGCGGAGGAGGAGGCGGCGGCTCGGCTGCCTGGGGGCGCGGTGGCAGCTCCACTGCCTCTGGGGGGGCGGCAGTGCCTCCGCTGCCTGGGGGGGGCAGCTGTGCCTCTGCTGCCTCGGAGGGGGGGGCGGCGGTGGCTCCGCTGCCTGGGGGGGGTAGTGGCAGCTCTGCTGCCTGGAGGGGGCGGCGGTGGCTCTGCTGCCTCGGGTGGGGGGGGCTGCACAGCTCTGCTGCCTCGGGGGAGGCCGCAGCTCGCCCCAGCCACTGGTGGTGCAATGTGGAATGGCTGTCGGCTGGGGCGGCAGCAGCAGCAGCAGCAGCCACCACAGTAGCTGCCCAGACCTTGGTGATGCCTCAGCAAAGTCTACTGTTGAGCTCCGTTTGAAGAGTAGGCTGCGGACGATGGGATCCGCAACCTCCGGGGAGAGAATCAGAGTCTCTTTGCGTTCCCCTCAGTGGAGAGTTTCACAGACAGAGCTGCCCCGTTGCCATCTTGCCCCGGAATGTGTCCTAAATCTTAATATGTACCTGGTAGGACATGATTTGAGGCTATCCTCCATGAAATTTTTTACGTTTCTTATGGTCAGCCCAGACTCAGTTTCTGCCATCTCCAAATTGTCTAAATGTTTGCCTTTCAGTGCTAACCTCAGATTCTGGGTCAAACTTCTGCCATTATCCCCATTCCTGATTCTTTTCATAAGCCCATTAAAATCTCTCTTTTTTTGACCATTCTAGCCCTGGACCAGGCTATTTCTTTCTTATTTTTCCTCCATTTTTATCCCCTTTCCCCTATTTTCCAATTCAGCTTTCAATTTTTTCTTTTTTCCTTTCTCTCTTTCTTTCTTTTTTCTTTTTCTTTTTTGAGTTGGAGTGTCACTTGTTGCCCAGGCTAGAATGCAGTGGCACACTCACAGTGACCACAGTCTCAACTTGCTAGGAGCAGGCAATACTTCTGGCTCAGCCTTTTAAGTGGCTGGAACTACAGGTGCATGTCACTATGCCTAACTAATTTTTTTAAATTTATTTTAGAGATGAGGTCTTGCCTAGTTTCCCAAGCTGGTCTTGAACCCCTGAACTCAAGCAATCCTCTCACCTCTGCCTCCAAAAGTGCTGGGATTATAGGCACAAGACACCACCTTTGATCCCCACATTTACCAAAGGAAAGCCACAGATAACAGAATATCAAAACTCAAAAAAATCTTTATCAGTCATATATTGAACAGTTCTATTACACTCTATTTTAGTTTAAGTTTTAAAATATACTTAAATTGATAAGTTGTATCTATGCATATGTAGAAAACTAGTTGGTACCAAAAATGATACCAACACTCTTAGCAACATCTACATTCTGTAGCCATAGTATTGAGAAATTTCCATATCTTTTTCCCTCTGGACAAAAAAACTGCACTTTCCCCCAGGAGGTATATTTGGCGGCATTTTTTTTTTTTTTTGAGTTGGAGTCTCACTCTGTCACCCAGACTGGAGTGCAGTGGCTGCTCCCAGCCACCGCAGCCTCGACCTGCTGGGCTCCGGCCATCCTTCCGCCTCAGCCTTCCAAGTAGCTGGAATTACAGGCATGCACTACCACGCCCGGCTGATTTTTTGATTTATTGTAGAGATGAGGTCTTGCTGCCCAGGCAGGTCTCGAACCCGTGGGCTCAGGCAATCCACTCACCTCAGCCTCCCAAAGGTGCGGGATTACAGGCTGAGCCACCGAGCCCGGCTTGGCGGCATTTTTACATTCTTGTTGAGCCTGCCTCTTCATGGCCTCACGTTCCAGCCTCTGTTCTTCTGTGATGGATGTTGACATGACTGGTTCAGGAACAGTAGGTTTCCTCCATGGCCTTGGTTGGCAGCTGAAGTCTTCAAGCAGATAATGGTTTTGAGGCTGGGGTGGTGGTTGGAACTTGGTCTCAGCAGAGAAAATCGGCTTATTGTAGAGAGAAGTATGAGGTGGTGTTTTGTAGGGGCTGGGCCTAAGTGTAAGAGACTGAGGGATAGGAGGTTGAACTGAAGTTGTTGAACTAAGTCAGGTTGTGTTGGTTGAAATTGACTGAGCTGGTGTGGCAGGGCCCATTGAAGATGTGTCGGTAGGAGCTGGTTGGAATGGATTGTCTGCAGTAGGCTGAACCGAGTTAGTAGTAACAGGCCTGGCAGAATAAGGCACAGCAGGCCTATGTGCGGCCGGAGACTGCAGGCATTGAGGAGCAGGTCGAGCTTGAGGTTTGTCCTGCATTGGAAAGGGCAGAGGTACCAATTTGACCTTCCCAGGTTGTGGAAGCTCGTCCTGGGATAGAGCTGGCCACTGATCTTCAGCATTGCTCTTTGGTTTTTGGGCTTTGCCTTGCATTCATTCAGTACCTTTACCCTCCTGTGGGGTATCCAGTTGTGGCTTGAGAGCTAGGGATGGCTTGGGGTCTTTGCTGTTACTTGAGTTTCCCTGGATCCAGGAGGAAGAAACTCCAGTTTTCTTCCCAATCTTCTTTCCAAGTGGATGGAAAACCTGCACAGATTCCAGCATACGCATGCCTAGACCAGTTCGAAGCTTTTTAAAGTCGTCTGGGCTAAAAACAGGTAGATTATTTTTCTGCTTTATCTTGGGAGTGTTTGGCTCTTTTGCCTCAAAGGTGTTCCCTGGTAGCTTACTCTCTTCGGATTCCTTGGCATTGCTTTCTTTGGTTCTTTTGGTCTTTTTGTGTCCATGGTCCTTTGTTTTTCTAATTCTGCTGGATGCAGGTTTCTGAGGAGTGCTGTCAGGATGCTTGGCCACATCTGAAGGAGGCCTGTCACTGGCTGTAACAGTAGAAATAACCACTACTTCCTTTAACTGGCTCTCGGGGTTCTTTGTCTGGATTTTGGCCTCTGGAGCTACTCTGATAGGTTCAGAAGTTTTGCGTTTGTTCTTCCTGACTTCATCAGAGGGACCCTTTATGGCACTTGAGTTTTCTTGCACTTGATTCACTTTGATGACTCTTGTATCTTCAGGTTTGATTCCTGTAGGACCTTTGGGCAGGTCAAGATCTTTCAAGGAATCAAAGAGTGATGGAAGATGAATATCCTCTGCCAATGTGCTGATGTCTGCAAAACTGCTGCTAGACTCAATTCCACATTCAAGTGTCCCTTGATCCTCAAGACTTAGGCTGTTTTCTACTAGGTTGAAACTTTCAGAACAAGGTTGTTCCTCAGGGCCAAGAGGATCAATGCTGGACAGAAGATGGTGAATACCAAGAATTTCTAAAGGGCGTAGTGGAGGGTCTTCATTTTCTATTGAGGTCTGATAGGCACCCAGAGGCTTGGAAAACTTGGTTTTGATCTCACCCAAATTCGTATTTTGTGAATGTTCCTGGCTTTTGGGCAGGTCAAGATCTTTTAAGGATTCGAAGAGCGATGGAAGATGAATATCCTCTGCCAGTGTGCTGATGTCTGCAAAACTGCTGCTGGACTCAATTCCACATTCAAGTGTCCCTTGAACCTCAAGACTTAGGCTGTTTTCTCCTGGACTGGAATCTATCCTAGTAGATTCCTGGATAGAAGCTTTCACAAAACTGTCCCCAAGCTCAGGTGATGAACTAATTTCAATTATTTCAATATCTTTGCTACTACAGGACTTGGGGAATTCTGTATTTTGTATTGGACCAATTGTCTGGCTTGAAGTTTGCAATTCAAGGGAAGACTCAACCTCCTGGGATGTTTCCATTACTACAAAGGAATGAAGAAACAAGTCATTCCCTGGTAAATTAGATACTCTCCCTACACACTCATGCAGCAATCAGGGACCTTCCAATGTTGGTCGAGCATTTGTGACTAACTCTATTAAGGAATACGTCAAGACCCTGTATTAGGAGATAGGCAGTGGCTGTTCTAGTTCTAACTAGTTATTTATTGGTGTTTGCTAATTTTCTTTGTATTTCACAGTGTTGTTATAAGTCAAACTGAGAGTGAAAGTAATATTGAAATACAAAATGTTTTGTAAAGCCTAGCATTTTCATATAGTGTTTTTTCAGTTCTTTCTACTCTCCCGAGAGAATAAGAAGACTTTGAGTCATGAACTAGGACAGAGAATTGTGTTTTTTCTCATGAAATCATTAAGTAAAGACAGCTTCTAATCCTGCTTGCTTTGGACAGTATTTCTGAACACATGGTCTTAAATCCTGGTGTCAATTAAGAAACATTAAAGTGTCACTATCACAAGAAGAATCCTGAAGTGCTTTCCAAAGACACTAAAGCAATACATTAGGGAAGGACGTTAATGAGAGTGTGGTGGTACAGGGGAACTGATCAGCTAGGGCAGCAAAAGGCCTGGTATTCCCTGGTGTACCTTTGGGGTTCTCTTACGTGTAGCATAGATGGCCATTATAATGTCCTCCTTCCCACTTATTTAGGTATTCTCATATTGAGTCTAAAAATGGAGAACACAGAGCACAAGTAGTGGTTGAAGTCTGGAACTAAATTTTACCTATCTGTGGACTCAGCACTTGTCAGATTCAGCTTTACCCTCCTTCGGTGTGCTGAGTTTATTCTTCTCCCTTCTTACTGTTCATACTCACCTTGAAGATGTGTTTCTGTGATGGGTTGAGCAGGCATAGAGTAGTAGTTTCCAGAGTTGGAAGCTGATGTTAGGTTTTGTGGGCTGAATCTCTTTTAGCACCATCACCATTTGTGGTTGAGCAGCAGAGCTGCTATATCCTGGGTATGACACAGAGCCGTAGGATTGTAAGTAGGGGAAGAATTCTCCATACACTAAAGGACCCACTGTGCCTTGATTGTAGTAATAAATCTGGCCTCTTTCCTGATAGGGAAGTGACAGGCTATGTCCCTGATGTGGAATTTGGGATTTTGTCCCTTGAACAAGGCTGGCAGACATGGATGGATACAGAGGGACCATGGCATTGACATATGAAGTTGTATCATACTGGGATGTCATAGACATGGAAGGACCAGCTGTGCTCTGGTCAATAACAGTCACAGTGAAGACACTGAGTGAAGATGAATTATTTTCAGTTCTTCTTGTGATATCCCACTCAAAGCTACCTGAATAAGAGGCAGCTGACGTGGAGATTTGACTCTGTGCAGCAACCCCAGACAGCATAGTTGTGCTGGAATTTTGGTAAAGGTAGGCACTACCCATGAGTGACTGGAAAGAGGTGCAAGAGACAGTTGGCAATAGCCACGCTGAACTGACAGCTGGAGCAGACACTCTGGAGGAGTTGCAGACACTTCCTGTTAGGGAAACTGCATTGCTCAGCACAGGATGAGAAAGTTGTGTAGAATTTGCAGTTCCAAGGGAAGATGGATTTTGGAAATTTTCTGTAGGAAACAAAAAGATAATGCAAAAACCAATGAGGGTGCTTAGTTTGTCCAATTTTTTAGAACAGCATTATCTTAGGAGTGTTGTAATCAATAAGCCTATTACACCAATATTCACTGAGATACTCAATACCAAACAGTGTATGGTGGCTGTAAGTGCTGGAGTAGTTTGGTCTTTCTCTGAGGAGCTGATTTCACATGTAATGTATACACAAGACAAATTATACAAGACCCATGTGGTCTTGTTGATACATTGTTCCTAGATAGAATCAACCTTCTCTCTGCCTGATCTTCCCCTGAGCCTGCACTAGTACTCACTTGTAGCTATTTCCTAGCTGAAGATTTTAGAACTAGGAGGTTTTGAGAGAAACTGTTTTAACATTTTCATTTTATAAGTGAGAAAACTGAGGTTCAGAAAGATCAGATTGTCCTGTCCTTGTTTAATGTGAGTATCATTATCAGCTTTCAAAACCTGACTTTCTTGCCAGGACTCTGCTCTGAGCAAAGACAAGAATCTATTGAGAAATAGCATTTTTTAATATTGGCATTTGTTTGGTTCATTAGACAACAGTAGAAGCTATTACTATTGTCATCTTTAGAATTCACATGTAACTCAGGCTAGTTAGTCTAATGGGTTATTATTTACCAAAATCAAGACTGGATTCTAATTCTAGGTCAGTATAACTGCCTGAGAGTTGGATCTGAAGACAAACTTTCTGAAATAAAAAAATAGCTATTTAAAAACTGACTTTTGGGTAACTTATTTATGAGGTGGTTCTTATAATAATAACAGTTGTCATTCATAGATTAATAAAAGTGACATTACATAAGATTTATATAAAGGAAGACAGAAACTTCTGGACAGACAAAAGAGAAAAGGTATGAAAAATGTATATAATATCACAGAACTATAAAGAAAATGTGGATATTAATGAAAATTAAGGTATGAAGCAAGCATCAAAGTATAGTAAATTACTAATAAATGTAGTTCTGTTATTTGTATAGACAGTATTATAAAATTGACTACTATCTATTTTAATGAGTGTATAAACCAAGAAATAACACACCAACAGAAGGTGATTTGGAATGAATTTCTAACCAGTACAAACAGCAAAATATGTGAGTAAAAAGCAGGTAGCAAGCAGCAAAATATAGTAATTACGAATGTACAGATAGCCATAATATATGTAGACAAATGTTTCAATAAAAATGGGCACACAGTACTGCAGAAAGAAAAAAAAAACACTGGCACAAAGCAGAGGGCAAGACTGTATGTGTAAAGGAGGTCCACTATTGAACTCATTCATAACCTGTGCATATTACCCAGCAAGTGACAGATATTAATCACAGTAAGAATGAATATTTAAGATAGCATAGCCTGATAAGCAGAAAAGAAATTTAAAAGGCATTATGAAATTTTCTTATATTTATCATCAAAACCTAGATATAATCATCTTTAACATTTTGGAAAATGTCATTCCCAAAGTGTAAAATATATATATATATATTGCTGGAATTTATTAAACCACCCAAATAAATCCAGAACATTGTTTTGGATACAAGTGGAATTAGAGGTGTGACTTTTTATTCTTAGGTAGGTATTTCTTTTATTCTGGTCTAAAAACAGTTATTGGTTAATCAGTATGTACTCTGTTTTAGGAATAAAATTATTGCAAAGATGAAAAACAACCTTTACTTTAAATCTACTTTCCATAAAAGGAATTTGTTCTTCTGATGAGAGTTAATAGTTAATCTTTTAAAATAATTTTTAAAAGATTTAATTTAAGCCGGGCTTGGTGGCTCAGCCTGTAATCCTGCGCCTTTGGGAGGCTGAGGTGAGTGGATTGCCTGAGCCCGTGGGTTCGAGACCCACCTGGGCAACGAGACCTCATCTCTACAATAAATCAAAAAATCAGCCAGGCGTGGTAGCACATGCCTGTAATTCCAGCTACTTGGAAGGCTGAGGTGGAAGGATTGCCGGAACGCAGGTCGAGGCTGCAGTGGGAGCAGCCACTGCACTCCAGTCTGGGTGACAGAGTGAGACTCCAACTCAAAAAAAAAAAAAAAAGATTTAATTTAATTGGTAATAGGGGAAACATTTAAATAGTTTAAAAATTGGAAGAAATAAAACATTTCAAATTTATTTTCCATAGCCTTCTGCATAACCATCTTTATTAGTTTCTGGTTTAGAGAAAGCATCACTTCCAAAACATATTTCTAATATATTTATATTCAAAATGGTCCAGTGTCATGCTCATTTTGGCGGGGCGTATACTAAAGTTGGGACAATACAGAGAAGATTAGCATGGCCCCTGGGCAAGGATGATATGCAAATTCGTGAAGTGTTCCATATTTTTAAAAATTAATAATTGGGTAACCCCCCTAGGTCCCCTCCCACTGTGGGAGCTTTTCTGTCCTCTCAATAAATCCTGCTTTAAAATAATATTAATAATAATAATAACTGTCGACTGCCTTCTGTGTTCAGAAAGGCAATAGAAAAGGGCCAAACAGCTGAACATTACTTTTCTGATAGGCTGTATCTCCTAATGTTACTCTATTCGGGCCTTAGTTTCCTTCCCAGTTCATTAATCTAAGCATCTGCAAAAACCAATGTCGTTTTCTTTCCTCTGATTAGGTTTCCACTCATTGCTGTTTCTATTTTAATTTAAAATATTTGGTTCTTTTCATCATTCTATCCCAAATGACCTCTTTTTTCTTTAAAAACGTCTCTGTCTCATTCTCATATTTTTATTTCCCTAATTTTGTATTTTCTCCCCCATGTCAGTTTCTGCTGTCCGGTGCTTAATGAAACTGTCCCAAACTTCCTTAACCCAGAATATAGACCACCTTATAACCCAGTACTCTCTACTCTTACCCGCATTTTCTTTTTTTAACCCGTTTAAATGGAAAGTACCAAAACATGGAAGTATGACTTTTTGAACATCACTATGTTTAAAATACTAAAGTTGAAATATTAATTGAAGGAGAATATAACTGATGAAACATCTTGAAATGTATTGCCAGTTTTCTACACCACCTAGGTTTTATCTGTTTCTGTTGAAACAAACCCTCTCAAAAAGTCCCTGATTTTATTGTTTATATGTATGACCCATAAAACTCAAGATTAGAAAAGAAGGGGATTAAAGGTAATAAAAAATCATTACTTCATGTAACAGATGAGGAAACAGATCTTGTCTCACAAAGTTATGTAAATGATTTACCCATAGTCACACAGCTGGTGACCGTCCAAGTCAAAACTGAAATTAAATCTCTAGATTTCTAGGTCACGTCTTGGCCTTGTAGTCCAAGCACTTTTGACTACTACTGAAATTAGGAGTGAAATTTAATGAAAAACTTTAAAAGTGTCTTTGTTACCTGACATGGTCAGAGAAGAGGAAACATCAATTACAGAGATAAGGGGTGAGGAGTTGATACTAGAGGTTGTGTGAGTGGCTGAAAATGAAGAGCGCATGTGTCCAGTAGGAAAGTCACTGGTCACACTGGTCACGGGTCACTTGCAATGATTCAAATGTATTTACAGACAACTCCTTGGTAACCCCAAGATTCTACCAGGTGGGGGTGGGTTTGGCAGGGGAATGATGTCACCAAAAAGGTAGTTGGAAGGTATGAGATAGCCAACAGAGAGGCTAGCTTCCCAACAAGCTGACAGGACTGGTTGGAAGGAGTTGGCAGGAACATTATAGCAGCACCCAAGTGACTGATCTCTGGGGAGTTAAAAATCTTACAGGATAAACATGATAGTCCCACTTTCCTCCAGGCTGTTATGTTAGGGAGATTATCTCAATGTTTCTTAAAGGTTTCAATATAACAAATCATTTTTATATGTTCATGTTATTGTTTATAATATATATATGTATACGTATATGTTATGTATCCAGTTAATCACTTTCGGAAGAAGGAAACGGACATCTAGGTTGAGCAATTATACTTAGCTACCCTGAAACCAGTGGATCTGATGAGTGAATTTACTGTCAATTTTAAGGACCAAAGGAAGGGATTAAGGAGCTCTTTTTGTAACTTGAAGAACAGGGTGAAGTTCATTGAGTGCACCTCGTGGGAAATGATGTGAGGTCCTAGGTTTTTATAGTTTCTTCTTGAGTCCCATTTTTCTTGGGCAGGATCAGGCTGAGCCAATTTGAACTCAATCTCTCTTCTGCTCTCCTTTCTTAGCCCTGATTTTAGGCATTGTTTCTGAGCTAGGCCTTTATCTTGTGTTCTTCCAATAATGTGCATTACTTTCTGTCAACTTCTAGAACAAGAGTCTTCTTTCCAATGTGCTTTGAACATCTTTTTCATGTTTAAGAAAGATGTACTCTGCCCACTAGAAGCAGACACTAGAGTGGTGGAAGACACGGCTGTCTGCAAACGTTTTCTCTTCTGGCCTTTGGCCACAATTCTTTGGCCAGTAATTTTCTAACTCTGGCTCCCTGGGACATGCAGACACCTTACCAGCCTGCTTTTTTATGCTTGAGAGAAATTCAGGATACTACCTCTCTTCTCCCCAAAGAGAGTACGGTGTGGCAGTTACTGCAGCCTTCCCAACTTTGCAAACAGTCACTATAAAATCTTGGGCATCTAGGATTCTCTGCCTGTCATGTTTGAGTGGAAGGCCAGGCAAAATGTAGAGGACAATAGTTAGAGAAAGAAAAAGACATTCGTGTAGAATAGAAAAAAGACAAGGAAATAGATTCATGTGGATTTTTTTTTAATTTCTGTGAGAAACAAGTTGACACACTTCATTTTCTACTAACAGAACAGACAGTACAGTTTTTTTTACCTGTAGTCCAGAAACTGCTGTGAATTCTGTACCTGAAGAGAATAATCTTAAATATAATTTCCCAATGTGTCTCATGTCCTATACCTCATTTATATCATTCATTAGTGTGTATGTAGAACATAGACTGGTCAGGTTTTTCTATATTTTATCTTGTCATATTTTTACAGAATTCAACGTTGTAAGACATATTGTTTATTTTTCTCTTGACGATGGTTTATTTTGCAGCATCATGAACTAACTTGACTGATTTGTTTTAGGGGATAGTGGAAGAGGAGTCTGCAAAAAGATATGATGGTGAGTTGTATTGTGCATCCAAGTCTGAGGAACAGATGTTTGCAGTCAGCCTGACTTGGCCAAGATTGGCTTTGTTCTTTTTCTCCAAGTGAGTGCTTTTCTAACTAACTTCTCTTGTAACTGTGATAAAGTGCATTAGGAGTTAGTTGTTAATGATTTATATGTGAACTTATCTGGTTTAGGAGAGGAAATGTTACATTTAAAATAAGGCCTATTTAGTTTGGGGATGCTACAAAACTTTCCTTGGTGTTAAGATTTAGGGATGCCTGGATCAATTTGTCCAGGGACTTTTCTAGTGCCATTAAGTGGTAGTGTGTGATACAAGATGCCAAGAGTCCACAAGAAGATAAACTTTAGATAGGACCACCAAAGACAAATATTGCATTTATGGACTAATTTCCCTATGTCTGTTGATAATACTTCTAGTGCTTATTTCTGAATTTTTTTAGCAGTTGTATGTGGGAGGGTGATGCTTATATGAGAAGAAATTGGAAAAGATGTGGCAGTTTAAACCTCATGAAATATTTCAAAGTTTCCTTTTTTTTTCTCCTTTGTGGTCAGCTTCATACTTCAAACAACTTGCTTCCATATTAGTCTGTAAGTGAGACTGACAGTATAAACTATCTTTACGCCAGAGCAGTCTCTTTTTCTCTATGTTCCCATGAGAATCAAGGGGATCCATAGCTACTACATGTTAGGGTGAATGTTTTAAGATGGAGAGGAGTTTGGTAAGATCAGTTCTGATAGCAATAAAATGGTTACATAATATAATAATCAGTTCTAATATTCAATTCTATTTAAGACAAATGTGTATTATAATTTGTCCTGTCCTGGTCCTAATCCTTTATAACTATTTTCTTTCCACTGTTTCAGCCACTTAACTCTAGGTTATACTCTCAGCATCATCTTAAACTCTGAAATACATCTTCAGTGTATGAGGAAAAACTAAAGCGCTTGAGTCCAGCACTCTGTAACTTAGCATGAAGTTTCACCACGACCTAAGGCCTGAGTTCTTAAAGTAAGGATATGCCTTATCTTAGAAACCTACCCTCTGCAGTTTTGACCCGTCACGATGACTGGAATTTGTCTTGGTTAACATACTCAGTCCTTCTACTGCTGAGGTTTGTTGTTGTTTCCTCTCTTTATAGCCTCTTTTGTTTTTATTAATGACTGTAATCCCTTGAACTCCTACATGATATATGAGGCCCTACCAGATACTGGTGGATTTGTTAATATCAACCTCTTATGTTTTGATGCTCCAAATATTCCTTGCTATCCCTATGTTTCCATTCTAGTGTAATAGATACTTGTGAAAGCCATCTTCTACCTCATGTTGGACTCATTCCCATCCAAAGTCTCACTCCTTGTTCTATACTTTCTAGAAATCCTATTATGCCTAGGTCTACATTGTGTCAACTATAATTGAGTATGTGATTTTTTTTTTTGAGTTGGAGACTCATTCTGTTGCCCAGGCTGGAAATCAGTGACAGGCTCATGGCCACTCCAGCGTCAACCTGCTGGGCTCCGGCAATCCTTCTGCCTCAGCCTTCCAAGTAGCCATAACTACAGGTGCACACTATTATGCCCAGTAATTTTTAATTTATTGTAGAAATTAGGTCTTGCCAAGTTGTCTGGGCTGATCTTGAACCCTCGGGCTCAGGCAAACTATTCGCCTTGGCCTCCCAAAGTTCTGAGATTACAGGCTGAGCCACCGAGCCTAGCCGAGTTTGTTCTTACTCCAAGTTTCTGTCTTCTAGAAAATGGAAAGTAAGACCTATATAGCTCTTCTAGCTTCTGATACATTTATATCATATTTTGTATCCTGTCATGTCTGTACACACTTGTAGCATTTCTACTTTTTGGTCACTATACCTATTGAACGTTTCCCTCCAAATTCCAAAAGGTGATTTTATAATTAATGTCAACCTTGAGTGTTTCTTTTCTTTTCTTTTTTTTAGTTGGAGTCTCACTCTATCACCCAGACTGGAGTGCAGTGGCACACTCATGCCTGTAGTCCCAGCCCCTAGGAAGGCCAAGGCAGGATCGCTTGAGGCTGGGAGTTCGAGACCAGCCTGGGCAACAACAAAATCCATCCCTATAAAAACATTAGAAAGTAGCTAGGCATGGAATTGCTCTCCTGTGGTACCAGCTACTTGGGAAACTAAGGCAGGAGGACCACTTAAGTGACTGTAGTGAGCTATGATTGCACCACTGCACTCTAACCTGGGTGCAGAGTAGGACTTTGTCTCTAGAAAAATGAGAGAAAATGAAATGTAAATGGACAGTGAGCACACCCAGTGTTCAGTTCTTGGTTTCTGAACACTGTTTGCTAATAAAAGGAGCCAGACCTCCATGGAGAAATTCTAAGACTAGCTTAGAGATCAACCAGGAACATCTTGTAGGATATGTCGTGCTAGAATGTAAAGAAGTGCTTTTTTATTTTTATTTTTTTGAGTTGGAGTCTCACTCTGTAACCAGGCTGGAGTGCAGTAGCATGCTCACAATCACCCCAGCCTCGACCTGCTGACGTCAGGTGATCCTTCCACCTCAGCCTTCCAGGTAGTGGTAACTACAGGCATGTGCCAACAAACCTGGCTAATTTTTCTTTTTTTAACTGTAGAGAAGAGGTGTCACCATGTTGCCCAGACTGGTCTTGAACCTGTGGGCTCAGGCAATTCCCTCACCTTGGCCTCCCAAAGTGCTGGGATTACAAACTTGAGCCACCTCACCTGGTCAAAAGGTGCTTTTAAATAAATAAATAAATAAAAAAGTCACAGGGACACAAGAGCCAACTTGAAAGAATTCCCAAACACCATATTACTAGATTATAGTACAAAGTATAAAGTCAATATCCATGAGCTCATACTAATGCAACTATAATTAAATAAACGAGGAAGAATAAACAAATCTCTCACACAGAATTTCAATTAACTTATAGAGGTTTACTGCTCACTCTTTTCCCACCAAGGAAGTGGAGCTTATTTCCACACACTTTGAATGTGGACCAAGGTGGATGATACCCCCAAAGAGTATGGAAAGGGGATGGGGAATAACCTTACTGTGGAAAAATCTGATAGATGCTGCCTTGGCCAGATGATCAAGGTCAACATCAACAGTGACAGGTCATGCTGATAGTGTGTACCCCTGATATGATATAATGAAAAAGACACTTCAACTCTGTGGTCTTACACAGAGAGACAGATCCCGACAGATCCCCGCTGAGGGACACTCTACAACATACCTGGCCAGCACTCCTCAAAACTATGACATTAAACACAAAGAAATCTGAGAAACTGTCACAGGTCAGAGGACACTAGGAGACATGACCACCAAATATAATGTGTCCCAGATGGGATCCCGGAGCAGAAAAAGAACATGAGGGAAACGTGGAGTTTAGTTTATATTGGTTCCTTCGTTGTGGCAAATGTACCAAAGTAATGTAAGAAGATGTCAAAAGGGCAAACTGTGTAGAAGATATACAGAAATAAAATAATCTAAAGCATTCTAAAATTAAAACTTTATTTAGACCGAGTGCAGTGGCTCCCGTCTGTAATCTGTGGAAATTTGGAATCATCCATGTTTTTGTTGTTACTGTTTTTACAAACCAACAAATACAGATCCTTCTCTTTTTCCCTCCTCTCTCCCCACATCTGGAGCCTTTTTCTTAGTGCCCTATGTTATCCCGCATCTGTGCCTCCTGATTCCCTCTTCCCTTGGAAATGGTAGTCCTCAAACTCCAATCGGGAATTGCAAGGGCTGATCCAGCTCCTCATCTACTGTGGCAAAAACTGTGGGCTCCAGCTTTAAACCTGAGGATTCCAGGAGCCCTTTCAATCAATCTGTCCCCCAGTTCTCCTTTTCCCTCCTTCCTTTCTTCCTTCCCTTCTTTTCCCCTTCCTTTCTTCCTTCACTCTTCCTCCCTTTTCTCCACTTAAAATGTAGCTGTCTCCCTGCTGTGTGTGTTGCACTTGCTATGCCCGGGTACCTGATGGTGAAGGAGGCAGTCCTGGTCCCTGCACTCATGCATCCTAGGCCTAGAGAGGACAAGACTCTATACCCGGGTACTTGTCCTATGGCAAGTGTTGTGATAGGAAGTGCAGGCGACCTTAGAAAGGGATCCCAGGTCAGCTTGAAGGATCAGGGGAGGCTTACCAGAGGGGTTGTGTAAACCCAGGTCTGGAGGATGAGAAGATAGGTTAGGGAAGAGCAGGGTATCTCCAGGTAGAGTGGGGGCTTGTGCACAAACTGCAGACGAGGGAGGGGGAGGAAAGACAGCAGAGGCAGCTCACTGAGAGCCTCATGGACCTTCTGAAGGCATCTGAGCTCTATCTTCAAGGCAATGGAGATTCAGGAATTTGATTATTTTAAAATTTATTTTATTATAAAGGTGTGGAGTATAAGTCAGGATTAGGTACAAAAGTAATGTATGTGCGGGTGAACTTTGGACCTCAAACTGGTCCTCACTTCCCCTGGTTTAGGATCAGGTAGTCTTTGTATTGTTACTTGCCCCTCCTTCCTCCCTCCTCTACCAATGTTCCGTATCTGCCAATTCCTCCCTTGTGCTACCGTGATTAATGTTCTGGTCCCACTTATGAGCGAGAACATGTGGTATTTGGTTCTTTGTTTCTGTGATAGATTGCTAAGATGATTGCCTCCAATTCCATCCAGTTTGTTGAGAAGTCCATGATGTTGTTCTTTTTTATGGCTGTGTAATATTCCATTGGGAATTTGAAACAGAGATTGACCTGAGCAGGTTTGCATTGTGGAGTGTCCCCTGCCTAGGAATGCAAAGCAACTTGGAGGTGGATCAAGAACCTGGGAGATTTTGGGGTATGGTGGGCATGTGCCTGTAGAGGCCAAGGTGGAAGGATCACTTGAGTCCAGAAGCTCAAGACCAGCCTGGACGATATAGTGAGATGTCATTTCAATCTGTCTGTCTATCTATCTATCTATCTATCTATCTATCTATCTATCTATCTGTCTATCTATCTACATACCTATCTACCATATCTATCTAAATTATATATATATATATATATATATATATATATATATAATTAGAAAACCTGAGAGGCTTAGTTAGACTCGGCTAGCTGTGATGGGTGCTTAAATCAATATCTTCACTAGTTATGGGCCTGGTTTTTCATCATTTTGCATAGACCTTTGGTTTAGACACACTCTTTAAGTTATCAAACACACACACAAAAGTGTACCATCTATAATACCCTGTAACGTGTGATTTCTACTTCCCCATGAGAATATGACTAAAGTCTTAAAGATTTAAGATTAAAGACACAATTGACAAGGGAATTTGGTTATTTCTGTGGCACATAACACTTTAACATAATACCATAATTATTACTGATATCATATACTTAGACATATCAAAATTATAGAAATTCCACACAATTTTGGAACACATTTATATGAATATAATCTGCTGGGCTGAGTGGCTCACACCTGTAATCCCAACAATTAGGGAGATCAAGGTGGGAGGATTACTTGAGCCCCAGAGTTCAGCCTAGACAAACTTGTCTCTAAAGAAAAAAATAAAAATTCCTGAGCAGCCCTCTAGGGTCCCCTCCTGCCCTGGGAGCTTTTCTGTCCTCCCAATAAATCCTACATTCTAAAAAAAAAAATCCTGGGTGTGGTGGCTTGCACCTGTAGTCCCAGCTACTGGGGAGGCTGAGGTGGGAGGATTGCTTGAGCCCTGGATGGTGGCTTTGGTGAACTGTGACTGTGCCAGTGCATTCTGGTCTGGGAATAAGATCTTGACTCAAAAAATAATAATAAACAATATATATAAATATAACCTAAAAAAGTTAAACATGATTTCATATTTGACAATGCTTCCTGCATGATTTTAAGATACCAAATAAAGCCTCTATGTAGCCTGGACTCACACACCATTGGATACAGTCTTCTCCATAAAATTATGTATGCTGTACCCAGTCTTGGCATAGCACCAGGTGATGGGTGAGCTGTGGGCATACCTTTCTGCCACACAAACATCACACAAGGTTGATGAGTATTGAATTCGACAAAAGGTTAAGGTGACTCAAATCATTCACTCCACAAATACTTTTTGAGTACTGTGTGCCAGGCATGCACTAGGTGCCAGAGATACAAGGTAAAGACACTGACATGTCTATCAAGAGACTAAGGCAGGAGGATTCCTTGAGCACAGGAATTCGAGGTTGCAGTGAGCTGTGATTGCACCACTTAATTCTAGCCTGGATGACAGAGCAAGAACCTGTGAGAGAGAGAGACAGACAGACAGACAGACAGACTGACTGACATGTCCCTCATAAGGGAAAAGACAATTAATCAATATCCAAATGCATAGTGTCAAGTGATGACAATGTGCCATGAAGGGAAAGAACAGGGTGATTTGAGAAAGAGTACCAGAAAACAAATTTAGATGGGGATGGGAAGGCCCCCTAAGGAAGGGATATTTAGGCCCAGAACTGGGGGATCAGAACAAAGGAGTTAAGAAAAGAGGGGGTTGGGGGTTGGGGCAAAGGCATTCATCACAGGGAAAACAACTTAGACAAGCCCCTTAGGTGGGACACAGTGTATCGCTTTTTAGGAGCTGAAGACAGCTGGTGGTGAGGCTGGCAATCTGCCTTTGAGACATCATTTAATGCACACACATGCAAGCACACATACACAAAACAAAAAACTTCACATAAATGAGATCATACTATACATACTGTTTCTAACCTATTTTATTTTCACTTGCTATAAAGGATCAATAAACAAGGTTTTTTCAAATTCAGTTTTTAGAAGAGGGAAACGTTCTGGTAGCTGACAGAAATACTGATTGTATAAACTCCCTGGAGTGATATTTGTCAATTAATGTTGCGCCTGACTCCCAGTGAGTCCAACAGAGACAGCACAGTGGCCGAGAGGCAGAAAAATAAAAACACCCAGAGACAGCGGATGTTATTGGAGCCTTACAGGGTGTCCTGGGACTCACTGAACAGGAAAAAACCCACTAATGCTTGTCCAAGCGTGCTGGTGTAGAGCGACTTTCACAAAGCAGCCTCTACTTAGCAATAACCACATAGCTTCAAACAAAGGGCCTGGGTCCCTTGTGCCATGTGTGTCTGGCTAGGTACAGCTGGAGTCCTGGGTTGGTAAGCACAATTTAACAAACAGTAATGAATTCAGAAAGGCAGATTTATTAAAGGGAAGATACATTGTGAAGGGCTAAACAGCAAAGAGAATATCTGCTGTCTGCAAAGGGCCAGGGGCCGGGGGAGAGGGGGTGTTTCTGTAAGGGGATGTCAGAGTTTACAGGGCCAGGAATTGTCTTTGGGGAAAGTCTGCAAAAGAAAATTTCCAGATTTGGTTAAGAGGCTGATTGAAGTGTTTTGTTTCTTTAAGGTGAGGTTAGTTAACAGCAATAGTTAACTAGCAACAAATGGTTAACTCTTTTTGTTTACGGCAAGTGTTTTACAGCTGGCAAACCAGCACTCCCAGCTTTTGCCGTTATCAGTAAGTTACTTTGTAACATTTGTGAACTCTCATCCTGGGATTTCCTTCCTGTGTTGTCCAGGCTGGTCTCAAACTCCTGACCTCCAAGCAATCGTCCCATATCAGCCTCTCAAAGTGCTGGGATTAGAGGCATGAGACATGGAGCTCAGCTGGGAAAGTAATTCTTTTATTTTTATTTTTTCTGGGGGGTGGGGTATGGTCTTGCTCTGCTACTAGGCTGGAGTGTGCAGCGATGAGACCTGGTTCATTGTAGCCTTGAGCTTCTGGGCTCAAGCCATCCTCCAGCCTCAGCCACTAGAGTAGGAAGACTAGAGGTGCGCGCCTCCACACCCGACGTCGTCTTCTTATTGTAGAGAGGAGAAGCTGGGCATGTTCAGACTGGGGGGAAAGTATTCTTTTGTTTCTTGTGGGTTTTTTTAGTTGCTTTGAGTCAAACTCCGTCGCCCAGGATGGAGTGTAATGACACGCTCACAGCCACCCTAGCGTGAACCTGCTGGGCTCTGGCGATCCTTCCGCCTCAGCCTTCCAAGTAGCCGGAACTACAGGCGTGGGCTACCGCGCCCCGCTAATTTTTAAAAAAATTTGTAGAGACGAGGTCTATGCCAAATTGCCCGGGCTGGTCTCGGACCTATGGGTGCAGGCAATTCACCCACTTCGGCCTCCCAAAGTGCTGGGATTACAGGCTGAGCCACCAAGCCTGGCTGGAGTAAACGTATTCTAAGGGCAGGACCAGCGCGAGGGAAGCACCCAGCAGGCTGGAAAAGCAAAGAACAGCTCGGAGCATGCGGTAGGCGTACTGCTTGCCTCCCTGAAGGCGCCTGCGGAAACATAGCAAAGGTTTCCCGGTCGCCCCTACACCTCTCTCCAAGTTGTTGCAGCAGGTTGGAAATCGCGGAAGGCAACCGCGCTCCTCCGCCTCTGCGCCGCCCGCCCCCGGAAGGGGGCGCTCTTCTCGTGGCCTGCCCAGTTTCGGCCATCCTGCCTTGCGCCTGCGCACATTTTCGTGGTTTTTTGTTTTGTTTTGTTTTGTTTTGTTTGTTTGTTTTTGGTGGACGTGCCTACGCCTTCTCGTACTAAGATGGCAGCCACCCGGTGGCGCTGGTGAACTTGCGGCTAATGTCGCGGGGCTATGCCGGCACTAGGTGAGTGGTCTGGAGCTCCCAATAGGGGTGCCAGCAGAACGGTCGCCGCCTCTCTAAGGGGCGGGTTGTGCGTCTCGCCGAGCCTCGGGACAGCTCCGGTCCCCGCAGGTGGGTTTGCCCTGAGGTGCGCGGCTGCCGGGAGGCGTCTCGATGGAGCCCGTCTCTGGCCCAGAGACCTCGTGTTCGAGTCCCGCGGTCGGGAGGCTGGTCGAGCCTTGCCGTGAAGCGGAACGGAGGACTGGGTTTTAACTCTTGGACCCGCCGCCCGCATCCTCACCCCCAGCCCTTCGACCGCGGGCACGCCCCTCCTCTTTTAGACGGCATCAGAAGCGACGGGAATAATTTTTTTTTCCTTTTCCCTGTGAGGCCCAGAAAGAGGATGCGACGTTAACAAGGACACAGCTTCTGAGCGCTGGAATTCGGAGAAGACTCCACACCGCTAGGTACCTACGACCTTCCTCCACCCCCCACCCCAAGTCCGCTTCACTCCCTTTCCCTCTTCCCTGATCCCTGCCTCCCAGTGGCGCCTCTCAGAGACATCTGTGAACCATGGTAAGAGGACATACGCAGGTGTGGGACCCGGACTGACCTCGTGAGCATTGGACTTTTTAGTGTTAGTGGTGCTCTTGGAGTTTAAATGCATTTTCTAAAAATGTTAAATTTGCAGAAGAATTTTTTTAGTTAACTCCAACGCCCCCCTCATGTTCCAGAAGATGTCTTCCTTTAAAGATTTATCTCACTCTTTAAAAAACAACGTTGAAGCCTTCTCTGTCAGAATGTGCTTCCTATTCATTCGTTCTGCTGACTTTTCCCTGGACTGAAGGGACAAAAGTAGTGCTCTTTCCGTGTATTTCCAAATTCCAGAGTAGTCACAGATTTAGGCATCTTTCTAGATAAAGATGTTTTCATCCCAAACTCTGAATTTCGCTCATTTGTGTACTTTTTAATGTTTTATTTTATTTATTTTTAAATTGTGGGGTACAGTTCAGGGTTAGGTATACAAATATTCATTGTGCAGGTACCTTTGTTGATAAGGTGTGCCCCCCCCAGGCAGATCTTGACTACTGTCAACCCCACCTCCCTACCCCCCCACCCACCCACCCCACAGTTTCCCGCTACTATCAATCCTTTTTTATAGTATTACAGTAGTTGTTGAAGGTCCACTTATGAGTGAGAACATGTGATACTCAGATCTTTGTTTCTGTGAAAGATCACTCAGTATTATAAACTCTAATTCCATCCAGGTTGCTGTGAAGTTCATGATTTTGTTCTTCTTTATGGCTGCATAATATTTCATTGTGTCCATTGTGTATATGTACCACATTTTTTAAAATCCTGTCCTCTTTTGATGGGCAGCATGGTTGGTTCCATGTTGTTGCTATTGTGAACCATGCTGCGATAAACATATGTGCGCAGGTATCTTTTTTATAGAGTGATTTGAGTTTTTCCGGGTATATTCCCAGTAGGGGGATTGCAGGGTCATATGGAAGTTCGATTTTTAGAACTTTTAGGAATCGCCACCCTGTTTTTTCACAGAGGCTCTGTTTTTTCACAGAGGCTGTACCCTCCCACCAACAGTGTAGAAGTGTTTCCTTTTCACCACATCCACTCCAGCATCTGTTATTTTTTTGAGTTATTGATAATAGCCATTCTGACTGGAGTTAGGTGGTATCTCAGTGTAGTTTTAATTTGCATCTCCTTGATGACTAGTGAATCTGAACATTTTTTCATGAATCTTTTTGCTGCTTATATGTCTTCTTTTGAGAAGTATCTATTTATATCTTTTGCCCACTTTGGAATGGGCTGTTTGTTTTTTTCTTTTCAGCACATTGAGTTCCTTATAGATCCTTGATGTTAGGCCTTTGTCAGACATGGAGTTGGCAAATATTTTTTCCCAGTCTGTGGGCTGTCTCCCTGCTCTCTTGATGGTTTCTTTGGCTTTGCAGAAGCTTGTCAGTTTATGAGGTCCCACTTGTCTGTCTTATCTCTTACGGCATGGACATTCTGGGTTTTGATCAGGAATTGGTTGCCAGTTCCGAATTCTATAAGAGTATCTTGGTGGCTCAGCCTGTAATCCCGCACCTTTGGGAGGCTGAAGTGAGTGGATTGCCTGAGCCCACGGGTTCGAGACTCGCCTGGGCAGCGAGACCTCATCTCTACAATAAATCAAAACATCAGCTGGGCGTGGTAGCGCATGCCTGTAATTCCGGCTACTTGGAAGGCTGAGGCAGAAGGATCGCCGGAGCCCAGCAGGTCGAGGCTGCGGTGGCCAGGAGCGGCCACTACACTCCAGTCTGGGCGACAGAGTGAGACTCCAACTCAAAAAAAAAAAAAAGAGTATCTCTTGTATTTTCTAAGGTTCTTATAGTTTGAAGTTTTACATTTAGGTCTCTGATGCATTTAGAGTTCATTTTTGTGTATAGGGATAGGTAGGGGTCCTGTTTCAATCTTCTGTACCTGGTCAGCCAGTTTTCCCAGCAGCATTTACTGAATAGGTTCTCTCCCCCGTAGTGGGGTGGTGGAGGCTTTGTTGAAGATGAGTTGGTTGAGAAATTGAGGTTTTGCTTCTGGAATCTCGATTCTATTCCATTGGTCTATATGCTAGTTCTTGTACCAATACCAGACTGTTTTGATTATTGTAGCTTTATAATAAAGTTTAAAGTCTGGGAGTGTGATACCTCCTGCTCTGTATTTTTTGCTGAGGATTGTTTTGACTATTAATAGGTAGTTCAGGATCAATTCCTTAATACTAGTGGTAGCAGCTTCTGTTTATTGAGCACTTACTCTATGGCCTGGGGCAAGAAGAGGAATATCTACTGCATGACCTGGCACAGATTTAAGCACTTGGCATCGATTATCTGGATCAGTCATCTCAGTGTTGATGAGGTAGCTGCTAATATTAATCTCAACGTGGAAATGATATACTGAGGTCACTGTGTCACCAGCTCTCCCCCTTGATGAGTTTGCAATCTCTAAGAAAGATATAGTATCAAATAAGGACAAAGTCATGAGTGTGTAATAGAGTCATATTTTAAAGTGGTGACAGACTTTACTGTGGTCAACTCCATTTGGAGCTAGTGTGGAGAGTGGTAGTCAGGGCTTCACAGATTCCTCATTTCTCATTCAGTGTCTTCATTGTTCTGAATCCTTAGTACCAGTCCTAAAGTGCTCTCTCCAGTAGCATTTTGGAAATTCCCTGTGGGTTACAGTCCCACAGTGCCCCAGTAAATAGTCTTTTGCTTATAAATAGCATGTAAAGATTACTGAAGATAGGGAAAATTTTAGTTAATCTGTGTTCTATTTAATTGGTGCTCACACTTTGTGACAAGAAGAATTCCCGTTTTCTATGAAAAAGTTGTGATACTGTCCCTGTCTCCCTTCTTACCTTTTTAAAGTGGAAAATAGAGAAATACTTTTAAAAAGAAAAGATCATGTGTATGATCGATCACAAGTGGCTTAAAGTTATTGTGCTTAAAGTTATTCAGTGGCTCCTGTGAAATGACAGTTGTAGTGGATAGCAATAATATGTTATAGTAAACTGGGCTTTAGAGTAACTTGCACTAGGATTCTAAAAATTTTCATTTCCAAAGCCTCTTTTTACTTTTCCCAGTAGTGATTTCTTTTCTCCTTTTGTTTTTATTGTGTCAAAGTTATGAAAAATAACCAATTGAGTTTTTCTATGAGTATAATTAAATACAACACTGGGTTAATATGTGTTCAATCAAAAAGCAGACGTAGTACACTTTCTGTTAGGCTTTTTGAAGTGTTGAAATACTTCAAAAACAGATAATACAGGTTTTTCTCTAGAGAGGGGAACATGGTAGAAGAGACAGGAAAGCAGGGAGACTTTTTACTTATACAATTCTTTAAAATGAATTTTCTAAAAATATAATATTTGCAGGAAAATGAATTTTCTAAAAATATAATATTTGCAGGAGGATTTTTTTTTAGTTAACTCCTGTCTCCCTCTCATGTGTTTCATTAGATATCTGCCTTTAAAGATGTAACCCACTCTTGAAAATACAACGTTAAACCCATCTCTGTCAGAATGTGCTCCTATTTATTCATTCTACTGACTTTTCCCTGAGATGAGGGGACAAGAATAGGACTCTCCCAGATAACTTTTTTTTTTTTAATAACATGCGTTCTTGTTATGCTACCTATGCTGGTCTTGAATTCCTGGGCTCAAGCAGTTCTTTCACCTTGGTCTCCCAAAGTGCCCAGCTTGTATCCCCTTTTTAAAATCTTATCAATTAGATCTCTTAACATGTCATTCATTTTTTGTTTAAAAGGTAGATTCTGTCAAAAGTTGAAGACTCCATACACCATTAAGAAACAGCCTCTGTATCAATTTGTATGAAGACCACTTTTCCCTCTACTTGTAGCCTTATCTAACACAGGTAAAATTTCACTTCTTTTAGAGCAAATTGTGTTTTAGAAATGAATGGAACTAACTGTGCTAAGATATTGTGGATCTTAAAAGACGAGATTCTGTAAATTTCCTACTTAGAAACCTATAAAAAGAAAGTATATTTTAAAAACTTTTTTTTTTTAGTTGGAGTCTGACTCTATTGCCCAGGCTGGAGTGCAGTGGCACGCTTACGGTCACCCTAGCATCAACCTGCTGGACTCAGGTGATCGTTCTGCCTCAGACTTCCAAGTGCTGGAACTACAGGCGTGCACTACCACACCTGGCTAATTTTTAGATTTTATTGTAGAGATGAGGTCTCACCATGTTGCCCAGGCTGGTCTTGAACCCATGGGCTCAGGCAATCCTCTCACCTTGACCTCCCAAAGTGCTGGGATTACAGACTTTAGTCACCAACCCGACCCAAAACCATTTAAAATTTATTTTTAGAATATTTTCATTTCAGATATCATTTACTGAGCAACTCGTGTGTGTGTGAGCCTGGACGTTAGCCTGTGTGAATATGTGTGACTTGTAAGCCTGTGTGTGAATGTGTGTGAGGCTGAGTAAGCATGTTCCTGTGTATGAGGCTATGTGAGCCTATATGAACCTGTGTGTCAGACTTGTGTGAAACTGTATGAGTGCATGCCTGTGTGTGAGCTTGTCTGACCCTGTGTGTGTGTATGCCTGTGTGTGAGCATTGTGAGCTTGTATGGGTGCCTGTGTGTAACCATGTGTGAGCCTGTGTGTGAGCATTTTGCGCCTGTGTATGAGCATGTGTGAGCCTGTGTGTGGGCATATGTGAGTGTGTACATAACACAGGAGGGAAATTCCTCATCAGGAAGAGGAATGGCCTGGCCATCCTCTAAACAGCTATCCTTTCACCATGAAGTCGGCATGCACTGGGGAGGAAGCTGGGGCCCATGCCTGCCTGCTTACTACGCTTAGAAACATAGCCCTGACCCCAGTGTAGGCTAGTCAGCCACTCCCTGTTTTTTCCCTCACCCAGGGGTCATACCCTGCCTCCACCCCACTTCCAATGACTTTAATATCTCTCCCAACCCTACAGTATTTCCCTTCAAGGAACCTCACTAGAACTGAGTGATGTTTAAGCACCACCACTGCTCTCCCAACAGCTTGGTTATGTGTCATGCAAGTGTGTATGTGTGTGTGCACATGTGCACAGACCAGGCTGGGGTTCAGTGAAGAAGGTCCCCATTCCTTATCAAAAGTGTTATGTGACACCCAGATCACACACTCCCATGGGACTACCACTGTCTTGAACAAAATCCATGACCTTCCAGATAAGAAGAGACATAGTAGTGTGTTCCTAGGAGACCGTTAGATGCCCTGAATGTGACAAGCATCTAGCAACAGTGAGGAATAGGGACCCACTTGCAGGGACAGCTCTCTTCCTTCATCTTTCTGCCCCTTTCACTTCCAGGGACAGAGGAGCTCCATCCAGAGAGTCCATGGCAACAATCATGCCTGGAAACATGTGGCCCTCTGTATCCCCAGTTCTCATAGTATGTTCACACCTGATAAGCAGCTTAGTTTTTAGGAATGCACAACACTCAGCGTGGGCTGGAATTGGATCAACCCGCTATCCCATTTCATGATACACTGGGCCTGATGTGAAGTAACACACAAGAGAGCTGGTTAATTTAACTGGAAAAAAAAATCACTTCAGGCCAGGCATGGTGACTCAAGCCTGTAATTCCAGCACTTTGGAAGGCCGAGGTAAGAGGATTTCCTGAGCCTAGTGGTTCAAGACAAGCCTGGGCAACTTGGTGACACCTCGTCTCTAGAATGTATCAAAAATTAGCCAGGCATGGTAGTGCGTGACTGTAGTTCTGACTACTTGGAAGACTGAGGTGAAAGAATCACCTGAGCCCAGTGGGTCGATGCTGGGGTGACCATGAGCATGCCAATGAACTCCAGCCTGGGCAACAGAGTGAGACTCTGATTCAAAAAAAAAAAAAATCATTTCAACCAGCTGCCTGGCAGAAGTTCAGTAGAAATACTCTGTTGATTAAATTAGGCATGGGCACAGCTGGAGTGAAATTCTTCTAAGACCTTGAACTTGAGTATTTACATCAACACAAAACTCAATATTTGTTAATGAAGATGCAAGATGGTGACATTTCCAACAATAAGCTTCCTGTCTGGGTGAAGTGGCCAACATCACTAGGCCTAGTGGCTGCCTTGTCCCCAAGCTCTCCCTTCCTGAGTAGAGGTAGGTTTTCTCTGAAAGAATGGGATAAACTGGACCAGAATGCCTGGGTCTGATAGTGATTTAATCTCTTTAAGCAAGTAACTTGCGTGCCCTCTGCTTCCAACCCTCATCTCTAAAATGGAGATCATTTTTGAACTTATCAAACTGGGTTGATGAGAGGATCAAACATGACATTGAATGAATAGTGCATAATTCAGTGCCTGACATTTAGGAATTTCTTGGGAAATAAAACAGCTATTGTCAACATTAATACAAACTGGTGAAGTAATAAAACAGGCTTTGAAGGGAAATTTAGTGGTATCTAATGTTATTTCTAGAAATCTCTTTGAAAGAAATATGATGTATGTACAATAGTTATAGTATAAGTGTGCTCCTAGAGTCTTGTTTTTAATGGCAAAAATGTGGTAATGACCTGAATATCCACTGACAGGTGACTGATGCTGTGGGACAGGCAGTTCCAAGCCCAACTGCCTGAAGTGAGATTACAGCCCCAAGTTCCTTTCAAGTCCTCTTCTCATGGCGAGTCAAGTCGCCTTTCTTGTTTCCACTGCAGCACACCTTTTGATGGACATTGGTACCTGGATCTGGAGGGAAGTAAGCCTACATCTTTGTGCCTCTGCTCCTGACCCCATAGCTGCCGGTGATCTTTATCATGGGAGGAGGTCTACATTAGGCATGGCAGCTCTGTAGAAGGCTAAAAGTCTTACTTCAGGTGTGGAAGCCATTCATCAGGTGCAGAAGCTTCTTATCAGGTAGAGGAGCTCTTCATGAGGTGCAGAAGCTCATCATCAGAGCATGACCTCTTGATTACATGAGGAATCTCTTTATCAGATGCAGGAACTTTTCCTCCATTGCAGAAGCTCTCCCTTAGGTTCCAGGACTCTGCCTAAGGTGAGACAGCACCCCCTCAGGTGCAGGGGCTCTCCCTGTCGTGCAGGAGTTCTCTCTCAGGTACAGAGCTCTCCCTAAGGTTTAGGACTCTCCCTCAAGTATAGAAGCTTTTCCTCAGTTTCAGCATTCTTACTCAGGTATAGGGTTCTCCCTCAGATTCAGGAGGTCTTTGTCATGTGCTGGAATCTTTCTCAGGTGCAAGGGCTCTCCCTCAGGTGTAGGGATCTCCCTCAGGTGCAAAGCTGTTGCTCAAGGGCAGTTCTTCATAAGATAACGTATTTTCTCTCAGGTGCAGGGGCTTTTCATTGGGTATGTGGGCTTTCCCTTAGTGGCGTGGGGGGGGCTCTCCCCCAGGTGTAGGGCATCTTCCTGGTTCAGGGGCTCTCCCTAAGGTGCAGGAGCTTTTTCTCAAGTGCAGGAGCTTTTCATCAGGAGCAGGGCTCTCCCTTAAGTGCAGGATTATTCATCTCTCAGATGCAGGAGATCTCACTTAGGTACAAAGCCTCTTCATCAGATACTGGGCTCCCCATCAGATTCAGGGTCTGTCAACTGCAGGCACTCTCCCTCAGTTTCAGCATCTTACTTAGGTGTAGAACCTCTGCCTTGTGTGCAAAAGTTTTTCATCAGGTGTAGAGCTCTCTCTTAGGTGCAGAGGGTCTTTAACAAGCGCTGGACTTCTCTTCAGGTTCAGGGCTCTCCCTCAGATAGAGGGGCTCATCCTCAGATGTCGGAGCTGTCCTTCAGCATCAGCGCTCTAACTCAGATACAGGGCTGTCTTTGAGGTGCAGGTGTCTGCCTCAGGGGTGGGACTCTTTTTCAGATGCTGGGCCCGCCCTTAGGTGCATGGATTTTCCCAGCAGTTAGGAGCTCTCCCTCAGATGCTGGAGCTCTTCATAAGGTGCATTGTTCTCCTGTAGGTGAAGAGAATCTCTCTCTTGTACAGGGGTACTTTTTTAGGTGTAGGGCTCTCCCCCAGGTTCAGGGGCTCCCCACTGTATTCAGGGGCTCTCCCCAGTGGCAGGGTCTTTCCCAGGTTCTGGAGTTCATCAGTCTCAAGACTTCCCCGGGTTCAGGTGCTATTCATCAGATGCGGGGCTCTCTTCCAGGTGCTGGGCCCTCCTCTAGATGCTGAATTTTTCCCTGGGTACAAGACTCTCCTTCATGTTCAGGTCTCCTCCTTAGGTGCAAGAATCTCCCTGGGGTGCAGGCACTGTCCCTCAGGTATGGGATCTTCCTATCACATTCAATATCCTTACTGAAGCACAGAGCTCTCCTCAGGTGTAGGGTTTTCCCTGAGGTTTATAGTTCGCTCTCTCTCTCTGGTTCAGGCATCTCCCTCAGGTAGAGGGACTCTCCCACAGATGTAGCAGCTCTTCCTGCTGGTCACCTCAATTAGTTGCTGGATTTTCTTTCAGTTTTAGGGCTCTTCATTGGGTGACTCTATTTAAGGTGTATAAATTTTCCTCAGGTTTAGGGTTCTCCCTCAGGTGCAGGGCTGTCCCTCAAGTTTACTGCTCTTAGGTGCTTGGGTCTCTCTCAGTGGCAGAAGGTCTCTCTTAAGTGCAGGGACTCTTCCTCAATTGCAGGAATTATTGCTTAGGTGCAAGCATCTTTCTTCAATGTAGGGGTTCTCCACCAGGTACGGGAGCTCTCCCCCAGTTGCATGGCTCTCCCTCAGGTGCAGGACTCTTCTTGAGGTTCCGAATTGTTTATAAGGTACCAGGTTCTTCCTCAGATGTGGGAAGGCTCCCTCAGGTGGAGGGAGACTCCCTCACATGCAGGGGCATTTCTCCAGGTGCAGGGCTCTACCCTATGTCGGGGGCTCTGGCAGTGCAGGGGCCCCTTTATCAGGTACAGGGCTCTTTCCCAGGTGTAGGGGCTCTTCATCACACGCTGGACTTTTTGTCAGGGGTAGGGTACTCCCTCAGGTGCAGGGGCTCTCCCTCAAGTGCAAGTGCTCTCCATGATGTGCCAGGACACTTCTTCAGGTACTGGGCTGTCCCTTGGGTCGTGGGTCTCTTTCCCATGGTCAGGAGCACTTCCCCAGGGGCCAGGACTCTCCCAGGTGTAGGGGCTCTTGAAAAGGTGCAGGACACTTCTCCAGGTATATGGCTCTTCATTAGGTGTTTGGCTTTTCCTTTGGTGCAGGGACTCTCCCTCAGGTGATGGGAATCTCACAGAGGTGCAGAGGTTTCAGATTCAGTAGTGTTATTCAGGTGCAGGAGATCTTCCTCATGTGCAGGGGCTCTTCATTAAGTGCTGGCCTTTTTGTCAGGGGCAGGGATCTTCCTCAGGTTTGGGGCTCTCCCTAAGGTACAGGGTCTCCCCATCACAAGCTTGACTCTTCGTCAGGTTCAGGTTCACTCCCTCAGGTCCAGGGGTTCTCCCATAGGTGCAGGGACTCTTAAGCAGATGCTGGACTCTCTCTGGTGCAAGGGCTTTCTCAGATGCAGGCTTCTCCCAAATTCAGAGTTCTCCTTAGGGGCAGGGGCTTTTCATAATGTGCTGGTGTCTCTCTTAAATGTAGGCGCTCTTTTGTATAAGCAGAGCTCTTACTCAGGTGTAGAGCTCTTAGGGGTAAGAACTTCTCCACAGGAGCTGGGTCTCTCCCTGAGTGCAGTGGCTCTCTCTCGGGTACAGAGTGTTTCCCTTAGGTTTAGGGACTCTTCGTTGTGTGCTGGGCTCTCCCCTAGGGACAGGGCCTTTCCCTCAGGTACAGAGATCTTCCTCAGGCGACAGGCTCTGCATCAAGTTCCAGGCTGTCTCTGAGGTGCAGGAGTTCTTTGGGGTTCAGGGTTCTCCTTCAGGCACAAGGCTCTTTATCAGGTGCAGGGCTCTCATGTACAGGGCTGGTGCATGCCTCTCCCTCAGGGGCAAGTCTTCCTCTGATGCAGGAACTCTTCATAGGGTGCAGAGTTCTCTTAGATGAAGGAGTACTCCATCAGGTTGAGGGAATTCCCCTCATGATTAGGAATACTCTTCAGGTACGGGGCCCTCTCTCAGGAGAAGGGGCTCTCCCAGTGCAAGGGCCTCTTCATTGAATACAAGGGCTCTTCCTCGGGTGCTGGATTCCTTCTCAGGCACGGCGGCTCTTTCTCAGGTTCAGGGCCTCTTCAGGTGTTGGGGTCTCCCTCGGCAGCAGGGGCTCTTCTTCAGGTGCAAAGCTCTCCTTTAGATGCCCGGACTCCCCATCAGGTGTATGGACGCTGCCTCAGGAGTAGAGACTCTTCTTGAATTGCAGGGCATCTTCTTGGTTAAGGTGTTCCCTCAGTTGCAGGAGGTCTCTCTCTGGTGCAGGCAGTCTTTCTCAGGTGCAGGGAATTTCCTTCAGGTACAGGAGCGTTCTTTCTCAAGTTCAGGTGCTCTTCATCAGCTGCTAGACTCTCAGTTGCAGTTGCAGGGTCTCTCCTTCAGGTGCATGATTCTCTTTCAGATTCTGGGGCACTACCTGAGGTGGTGGGACCCTTTCTCATGTGCAGGAGCACTTCTTCAGGTATAGGGCTCTGCCCTAGGTGCAGGGGCTCTTCTGAATTCTGTCTCACTTGCAGGGTTATATCTCAGGTACAGGGATCTTTCTTGTGTTCGTGGCTCTTTCTCAGGTACAGGGTTCTCCCTTGGTGCAGGGGCTCTCTCTTAGGTGCAGGGGTTCTCCGTCATGTGTTGGGACACTTTTTCAGGTGCAGGGTTGTCCCTTAGGTTGAAGGACTCTTTCCCATGTTCAGGAGCACTTCCCCAGGGGCCAGGGCTCTTCCAGGTGCAGGGGCTCTTCAAACTGTTCAAGGCACTTGTCCAGGTGCAGGGGCTCTTCATCAGGTGCTTGGATTTCCTTAGGTGCAGGGGCACTTCCTAGGGAGAGGAGGAACTCCCTCTTGTTGCAGTGATTCTCTCTCAGATTCAGCACCAATACTCAGATGTAGGAGACTTTACTTATGTCCAGGGACTCTTCATTAAGTGCTGGGCTCTTCCTCAGGTTTGGCTTTCCCTAATGTTCAGGGGCTCATCATCAAGGGATGGTTTTTTTCTCAGGTGCGTGGGCTCTCCTCAGGTGCAGGCTTCTCCCTCAGGTGAAGAGGCTCTCAACCAATTGCTGGACTCTCCTCTGGTGCAAGGACTTTCTCAGGTGCAGGCCTCTCCCAAATTGCAGGGCTCTCCTTAGGGACGGGGGCTTTTCATAAGGTGCTGTTGTCTCCCAAAGAGTAGGAGCTCTTTCCAAGTCTAGGGCTCTTCGTCAGGTGTAGGAGCTTCTCCTCAGGAGCTGGGTCTCTCCTTAAGTGCAGTGGCTCTCCATCAGGCACAAGATGTTGCCCTCAGGTGCAGTCGTTCCTCATTGGGTGCTGGACATTCCCTCAGGGGCAGGACCTCTGTCTCAAGTGCAGAAATCTCCTTCAGGTGCATAGGCTTTTCTCAAAGTTCTAGGCTCTCCTTCAAGTGCAAGGTTCTCCTTTGGGTGCCAGGCTCTTTATCAGGTTCAGGACTCTCCCTCAGGTGCAGGTCTCTCAGGATCAGAGCCCTTGCTGTGGTGCATGCCTCTTCCTCAGGGGCAAGTCTGTCTCTCAGATGCACAAACTCTTTATAGGGTGCAGAGTTCTCCCTTATATGCAGAGACAGTCCTTAGGTGGAAGGACTTTTCCTCATGTGGAGGAGTACTTCTTCAGGTACAGGGTCTTCTCTCAGCAAGAGGGGTTCTCACAGTGCAGAGTCTCTTCATCAGGTGCAGAGCCTGATGCTAGATTCCTCAGGTGCTAGATTCTTTCCCAGGCATTGTGACTCTCAGGTGCTGGGCCTCTTCTTCAGGTGTTGGGCTCTCCCTTAGGTGCAGGGTCTTTCTGTCCCTGGTGCAGGGGCTCTTCATCATGTGCTGGGCTCTCCCTCCAGTGCAGGGAGTATTCATAAGGTACAGGGTTTTCTCTCAGATTCGGGGGCACTATATCAGGTGGTGGACCTCTTCCTCATATGCTAGAGCACTTCTTCAGGTGCAAGGCTCTGCCCCAGGCACAAGGGCTCTTCTGGATTCTTTCTTAATTGCAGGATTTCATCTCAGGTACAGGACTCTTTCTCGGGAGCATTGTTCTTTGTCAGGTGCAGGGTTCTTCCTTAAGGGCAGAGGCTCTCCCTCAAGTTTAGCACTTTTCTTCAGGTGCAGGCCTCTCTCTTAAGTGCAGGGACTCTTTGTCAAGTATAGAGACCCTCCCCCAGGTGGAAACGTCTTTCTCCAGTGCGGGGATGGGGGGCCTCTCCCCCAGGTGCAGGACTCTCCCAGGTACAGGACTCTCCCTGAAGTTCAGAATTCTTCATAAGGTGGCAGGTTCTTCCTCAGATCATGGGGGCTCTCTCAGATATAGGTAGTCTCCCTCATATGTGGGAGCATTTCTTCAGGTGCAGAGTTCTAATCCATGTGAAGGGACTCTTGCAGTGCAGGGGCTCTTTATCAGATACAGGGCTCTTTTCCAGGTGTAGGGGCTCTTCCTCATGTGCTGGACACTTTCTCCGGTGCAGGGGCTCTCCCTAGGTGCAGGAATTCTTCTTTAGCTCTAGGGCTCTTCCCCAGGTGCATTACTCTTCATCAGGTTCTAGGCTCTTCCTCAGTTGCACAGCTCTGTCTCAGGTGCAGAAATCTTTATCAGGTTCATGGTTTTTTCTCAGGTGCATGGCTCTTTCTTAGGTGCAGGACTTTCCCTCGGGTGCAGGGCCACTCCATCATGTCCCAGGGCACTTCTTTAGGTGCAGGGCTGTCGTTTAGGTTGAGGGGTTCTTTCCCATGTTTGGAGCACTTCCCCAGTGGTCTGGGCTCTCCCAGGTGCAGGGGCTCTTCATCAGGTGCTTGGCTCTTTCTTAGGTTCAGGATGCTCCCTCAGGTAATGGGGATCCCCTGAGGCTCAGTAGTTCTCCCTCAGATTCAGCGCTATTACTAATGTGCAGAGGCCCTTCATTAAGTGCTAGACTTTTATTCAGGTGCAGGGCTTTTCTGATTTTGGGTTCTCCCTAAGGTGCAGGGACTTGTCTCAGGAGCTGGGCTCTTTCCCAGGTGTAGGGCTGTTACTCAGGTGCATTGCTCTTGGTCGGGTGCAGGAACATCTCCTTAGGAGCTGGATCTCTCCTTAAGTTCAGCAACTCTCCCTCAGGTGCTGGACTCTCTTTGGGGTGCAAGTCTCTCCTTCAGGTGCAAGGCTCTTTATCACATACAGGGCTCTATCTCAGGTACAGGGCTCTGCTTCTGGTGCATGCTTCTCCCTCAGGGGCAAGTATATCCCTCCAGTGTATGAACTCTTCATAGGATGCAGTGGTCTCCCTTAGATGCAGGGGCACTACTTCAGATGGAGGGCTTCTCCCTCAAGTGCAGGAGTACTTCTCCAGGTACAGTGCCCTCTCTCAGGAAAAGAGACTCTCCTAGTGCAGGGATTCCTCATCAGGTGTAGGGCTGTTCCTCAGGTGCTGGATTCTTTCCCAGGTTCAGGGCTTCTTCAGGTGCTGGGCTCTCCTTCAGGTCAAGGGCTCTCCCTTAGGTGCAAGGACTCTTCATCATGTGTGTGTGCTCTCCCTCAGGAACAGAGGCTGTCCTTCAGTTGCAGGACATCTTCAAAGCTCAAGGTTTCACCCTCAGTTGCAGGAACTCTCTCTCTCTGGTGCAGGCAGTCTTCCTCAGATGCTGAGACTTTCCCTCAGGTACAAGGCTATGTCTTTGGTGCAGAGGTTATTCATCAGGTGCGGAGACTCTACCTCAGGTGCAGGAACTCTATAATGTGAGTGTTCGCCCTCAGATTCTGGGTGGCCTCCTCATGTGGTGGGACTCTCCTTTATGTGCAGGGGTACTTCTTCAGGTACAGGGCTCTTTAGCTGCAGGGGCTCTTCAGTTTCTGGAGTCTCTGTCAGATGTGGGAGCTGTTGACTCAAGTACAAGACTCTTCCTTAGATGCAGGGGCTTTTCACTAGTGCTGTGATCTCCCTCAGGGACAGTAGCTCTCTCTCCGGTTTAGGGCTGTCCCTGAGATGCAGGAGTTTGTCTTCAGGGATCGTGCTCTTTCGCAGGTGCAGAGTCCCTTCATTAGGTATAGAGGCTCTTCCTCTGGTGCAGTGGTTCTTCTTCAGGTCCTGTGGTTCTTCCACAGTTGTGGGAACGTCTCAGTTTCAAGAAGTCTCCCTTAGATGTGGGGGCTCTTCCTTAGGCACCAGGAGAGCAGAAGCTCTCCGTCATGTGCAGGAGCTCTTTCTCAGGTACATCAGCTTGTTCTCAAGTATGGAAGTTCTTTGTTAAGTATAGCACTCTCCCTCAGATTTAGGGGCTTGTCATCAGGCTCTGGGCTCTTTCTCATGTGCCCTGTGCTCCTCTGGTGGATAGGTGCACTTCCTCAGGTCTGGGCACTTCCTCAGGTGCTTCTTCAGGTGCTGGACTCTCCTTCAGGGCTTCTTCAGGTGCTGGGCTGTACCTTAGGTTGAGGACCTCTTTCCAAAATCCAGGGGCTCTTCCCCAGAGGAAGGGGCTCTCCAGGTGCAAAGACTGTTGAAAAGGTGCAGTGTTCTCCCCCAAGAGCAGGGACTCTTCATCAGGTGCTGGGCTTGTCCTTAGTTGCAGAGACCCACCATCAAGTGAGGAAAAATCATTCGGATTCAGTGCTGTTACTCAGGTACAGGAGGTCTTTTTCTTTTTCAGGGGCTCTTTATCAGATGCTGGGCTCTTGTTGGGTGCAGGAGCTCTTTTTCAGGTGCACAGCTGTCCACCAGATATTGCACCCCTGCTAATGTGCAACATTTGCCATTCGAGACTGGTTTGTCCCATGGGGACTATCATTGCAGGGACTATTCCTGAAGTGTGTGGAGTCTCCATCTGGTGTGGGAGCTCTCCTGCAGGTGCTGGGACTCTTTAAAAGGTAAATGTTCTCCTTCAGATTCAGGAGTGCATCCTCAGGTTGAAGGACTCTCCTTCATGTACAGGAGCACTTCTTCAGGTGTAGAACTCTCCCCCAGGTTCAGGGTCTCTTCATCAGCTTCTAGATTCTTTCTCAGCTGCAGGGCTCTATCTCAGGTACAGGACTCTTTCTCCAGTGCATGGTTCTTTGCCAAGTGCCAGGTTCTTCTTAGGTGCAGGTACTCTCCCCAAGGTGGATGGACTGTCCCCCATATTTAAGAGATCTTCTCCAGGGGCAGGGGCTTTTCTTGATACAGGCACTCTTCCATAGTGCAAGGTTCTCCTCTGGTTGCAGGAACTGACGGTCATTTGCTGAGATATCCTTCAGGTGGAAGGGCTGTATCTTAGGTAAAGGGTATTTCCCTGAGGTGCAGTAATTCTCCCTCAAACTCAGGGCTGTTACTTAGGTGCCAGAGTTGTCCCTCAGGTTCAGGGCTGTCCTTTAGGGGTGAGGACCTCTTTCCCAAGTCCAAGGCCTTTTGAACTCTTTCGGGTGCAAAGGCTGTTGGAAAGGTTCAGGGCTCTTCCCCAAGTGCAGGGGCTCTTCCCCAAGTGCATCAGGTTCTGGGCTTGTCCTTAGGTGCGGAGATCCTTCTTTTGTTGAGGAGGAGTCCCCTGGATTCAGTGCTCTTACTCAAGTGCAGGAAGTCTTTTTCAGGTGCAGGGGCTCTGTATCAGGTGCTGGGCTTTAGTTTTTTCTGCTGGGGTTCTTTTAGGTACAGGGCTCTCCCCTGGGTATTAGGCTCTCCCTAACATGCAACAGTTCTCCATCAGGGACTGGACTGTCCCTCAGGTGCAAGGCTCTTTCTTCATTGCAGGATCTCTTTATGAAGTGCGAGGACTCTCTGTCCAGTGCAGGAGCTCTTTTGCAGTTCTGGGACTCTTTAGAAGGTGGGCATTCTCCTTCAGATGCAGGGGTGCTTCCTCACGGGGAAGGCCTGTCCCTCATATGCAAGAGGGCTTCTTGAGGTGCTGGGCTCTCCCCCAGGCACAGGAGCTATTTTAGGTTATGTATTTCTGTCAGTTGCAGGGCTCTATCTCAGCTACTGGAGTCTGTGTCTGGTACATGGTTGTTTGTCACATGCAGAGTTCTTTCTCAGGTACAGATACTCTGTTATGGGTGGATGGGCTCTGTGCCATGTTTAGGGGCTCTTCTCTGGGGCAGGGGCAGGGACTCTTCCAGGCACTTGAGCTCTTAAAATAGAGCAGTCTTCTCCTCTAATTGTAGGAGCTTATCAGTTGCTGAGAGATCTGTCAGGTGTAAGGGCTGTACCTTGGATAAAGAGGATTTCCCTGTGCAGGTCTCTGCCCTCAGATTCAGCAGTATTAATCAGGTGCTGGAGATGTTACTCATGTGGGGGGGGGCTCTTCTTGGCATACTGGACTTTCTCTTCAGGTGCAGGGCATATTCCAGATGAGTGGCCTCTCCCTAAGGCGCAGGAGCCCGCTCTCAGGTACAGGGCTCTCTTTCAGGTGCTGGAACTTTTGCTCAGGTACATCGCTCTTCCTCAGGTGCAAGAACTTCTCTTCTGGAGTTGCATCTCTTCCTCAAGGGCAGTGGCTCTCCCTCAAGTGCAGGAACTGTCCCTCAGGTGCAGGGGCTCTTCATTAGGTTCTGGCTCTTCCTTAGATCCAGGGGCTTTCCCTCAGTTACAAGGCTCTCCTTCTGATACAGGGACTCTTTATAAGGTTAGTGTTCTCCCTCAGATTCAGGGTGGCTCCCTCACATGGTGGGACTCTCCTTCGCGTGCAGGGGAACTTCTTCAGATGCAGGGCTCTTCCTCAGCTGCAGGGGCTCTTCATCAGATGCTGGAGTATCTCTCAGGTGTAGGGGCTGTCCCGCAGGTACAGGGCTATCCCTCAGGCTCTGCCCTCTTACTCAGGTGCAGCACTCTTCCTCAGGTTCAGGGACCGTTCACTAGGTGTTGTGATTTTAGTAAGGTGCAAGGTTTTCCTAAGGAGTTGGGCTCTTCTAAGGTCAGGGGCTCTTCATTAGAGGCTGTGCTCTGTCTCAGGTGCAGGGCCCTCCTTTATTTGCAGGATTCTTTTTTGGTGAAGAGGCTATTCATCAGAGGCTAGGCTGTCTCTCAGGTGCAGGGGTCTCCCTCAGGTGCAAGTGTCTCCCTTAGGTGTAAAACCACTCCCTTAGGTACAGGGGCTCTCCCTCAGGTATTGCAGCTCTTTCTCAGGTGTAGCAATTTTACTAGGATTCGGGGACTCTTCCTCAGGTGCCTGTGCTCTCTCTTAAGTTCAGGCTCTCCCTCAGGTGCAGAACTCTTTCTCAGGTGTGGGCACTCTCCCTCAGTTGCAGTGGCTCTCAAGTTCAGGGTTCTCCCTCAGTTGCTGGACTCTTTCTCAGGTGCAGGACTCTTTTCTGTTGAGGGAGCTCTCACTCAGGTTCAGGACCTTTACATAAGCTGTTGGACTCTCCCTCTTCCTTGGGTTCAGGTCTCTCCCTTAAGTACAGGAGCTTTTTATCAGGTTGGGTGCTCTTCCTCATGAGCAGAGGCTTTCCTTCTAGTACAGGAGCTTTCCTTCATTTTTAGCACTCTTACTAAGATGCAGGAGCTCTTTCTCATATGCATGAGCTCTTAATCAGGTGTAGGCCTATTTCTCAGTTTCAGGGTTCTCTCTTAGATGCAGAGACTCTACTTCAAGGGCAGACACTCTCTCTCATGTGTAGGGACTTTCCCTCGGGGCAAGTCCCTTTCCACAGTGCAGAGACTCTTTATTAGGTTTGGGAGTTGTCACTCAAGTTGCAGAAGCTCACCCTCAGATGCAGGGATTCTTCATTAGCTACTGAGCTCTTCCTCACGTTCAGGGGCTCTTCCTCAGGTGCGTGACTCCCCTTCAGGTTTAGGGGCTCAACCTCAGTTACTGGGCTCACCATCAGCTATAGGGGATCTTTTTCCAGTCAAGACTCTCACTCAAGTCCAGATCTCTTACTCAGGTGCAGGAATTTTTCAGGTGCATAAGATCTTTCTCTGATGCTCTTCCTCAGATGTGGGAACTACTTCTCAGGTGCAGGAAATTTTCTTTGGATGTAGGGATTCTCCATTAGACACAGGGACTCTTCACCAGATGCAGAAGTTCTCCCTCAAATACAGGAGGTCTCACTTAGGTGCATGGACTCTACCTCAATTGCAGGGTACCTCCCTAATGTGCAAGGCTCTTTCTTCAGAGTATGAACTCTTCATCAGATGCAGAGGCTCTCCCTCAGGTACAGGGGCTCTTCGTCAGTGGCCGGGCTTTTCCTCAAGTTCAGGGGCTCTCCCTCAGCTGGTGGGACTCTCTCTCATGTATAGGAGCAATTTTTTATGTGCAGGGCTCTTCATCAGATTCTTCCTCAGGTGCATGGCTCTTTCTTGGATGTATGGTTCTTTCAGGTACAGGGGCTCTCGTCAGGTGTTGGGCTTTCTCTGAGGTGCAGGGGGACTTCATCAGGGGCTAGATGCTTCCTCAGGTGCATGGGCTCTCTGTCAGGTAAAGGGGATCTCCCTGAGGTTCAGGAACTCTCCCTTAAACTCAGTGCTGTTTCTCAGGTGCAAGAGATCTCCCCATGTGAAGCTGTTCACCCCCAGGTGCAGAACTCTCCTTCAGGCGATATGCCTTCTCTAGAGTGCAGGTGCTTTTCATTAGGGACTGGGATCTCTATCGAGTGCAGGTGTTCTCCCTGATGTGCAGGACTCTCCCTCGTGTTCAAGGCTGTTTTATAGGGGCAAGAGATCTTCATCAGATCCTTTGTTCTCAGGTACAGGGTTCTCCCTAAGTTGCAGGGACTTTCCCTGAGCTGCAGATACTTCCTCAGGGGCTGTGTTTCTCAAGTCACAGGCTCTCCCCATGGTGCATGGGCTCCTTATCAATTCTTGGCTCTCCCTCAGGTACAGGATTCTTTTTTAGGTGTATAGCTCTCCTTCAGGTGCGGGCTCTTCAGCATATGCTAAGTTCTTCCTCACATGCCAGAATCTCCCTCAGATGCTTGGCTCTTTCTCATGTGTGGGACTCTTCCTCAGGTTCATGGGCTCTTCATGAGGATCTAGGCTCTTTCTCAGATGCAGGGCTCTCCCCCAGATACACGTGTTCTCTCTTAGGTGCAGGGCTCTCCTTCAGATGCTGGAACACTTTATATAGTACAGCGTTCTCCCTGTGATGCAGGGGGCCTCCCTCAGATGGATGGTTTCTCCCTCATGTACAAGGGCTCTCTCCATGTGGAGGGGTTCTGCATCAGGTATTTATCAGGTGCACGATCTCTTTCTCATCAGCAGAACTCTTCCTCATGTGCAGGAGCTTTTCTCATGTGCCAGAGCACTTCTTCAGGTGCAGGGCTCTCCCCCGGGTGCAGGGGCTCTTCATTAGGTTCTGGATTCTTTGTCAGTTGGAGGGCTCTGTCTCAGTATAGGACTTTTTCTCAGGTGCATGGTTCTTTGACACGTTCATGGTCCTTTCTCAGGTGCAGGTACCCTCCCCCTGTGGATGGGCTCTCCCTTATGTGTAGGGGCTCCTCTCCAGGTGCAGGGGCTCTTTGAAGTGCAGGGGTACTTCCAAAAGGGTAAGGTTTTTCTCCACTTACAGGATCTTATCATCAGTGTCTGAGATATCTCTCAGATGCAAGGGCTGTACTTTGGATAAGGAAGATGTCCAAAGGTACAGGTGCTGTCCCTCAGACTCAGTGCTATATAACTCAGGTGCTGGAGATGTGGAGGGTCTTTTATGCATGTGTTGGACTTTCTACCCAGGTGTATGGCATCTTCCAGATGAGGAGCCTCTTTCTAAGGGGTTGGAGCACTCTCTTCGGTGCAGGAGCTCTCTTTCAGGTGCAGGAACTCTTTCTCAAGTGTAGCACTCTTACTCGGACAGGAGCTCTTCATCAAGTGCAGGAGCTTTTTCTTTGGTTCATTGCCTTCCTCAGTTACAGGAACTTCTCCTCAGGTCCTGGGTCTCTCCCTTATGGGCAGTAGCTCTCCCTCAGGTGCAGGAACTGCCCCTCAGTTGCAGGGGTTCTTCATTAAGAACTGGGCACTTCCTCAGGTTCAGGCGCTCTCCCTCAGGTGCAAGACTCTTCCTCATGTACAGAGACTCTTAATTGGGTGAGTCTCCTCCCTTAGATTCAGAGTGTCTTCCTCACATTGAGACTCTCCTTCAAGTGCAGGGGCTTTTCTTCAGGAGCAGGTCTCATCTCCAGCTGTAGGGACTCTTTATTAGGTGCTCTAGACTATTGCAGGTATAGAGACTGTCCTGCAGGTGCAGGGCTCTCCTTCAGGTTCAGTCTTTTTACCCAGGTGCAGGACTCTTTTTCAGGTGCAGGAGCTGTTTACTAGGTGCTGTGATCTCTTTTAGCAGCAAGTGCTCTTTCTCCGGTTTAGGGCTCTCCATTGGGTTCAGGAGTTTGCCTTCTGGTTTAGGGTTCTTACTCAGGTGCAGAGGCCCTTCAATAGGTGCAAAGGCTCTTTCTCTGGTGCAGTGGCTCTTTTTCTGGTGTAGGAACAACTTTCAGGTGCTGGAAGTCTCCTTCAGTTGCTTCAGGGGCTCTCATTTAGGTGCAGGTGCTCTTCAGCAGTTGTAGAAGCTCTCTGTCATGTGCAAGAGCGCTTCCTCAGGAACAAGAGCTTTTCCTCAGGTGTAGAAGTTCTTTGTCAAGTGTAGGACTTCCGTCTGATGCAGGGACTCGTCTTCAGGTTCTGAGTTCTGTCTCAGTTGCAGAGCTATATCTAATTTACAGGGTCCTTTCTCCGGTGCATGATTCTTTGCCATATGCCATGTTCTATTTCTGGTGGATAGGCTCTCCATCGTGTATCTGGTACACTTCCTTATATTCAGGGCTGTCCCTTAGGTGTAGGGCTTCTTCCCCAAGTCCAGGGGCTCTTTCTCATTGGTAGGGGCTCTCTGGGTGCAAAGGCTGTTTGAAAGGTGCAGGGCTCTACTCCAAGTATAAGGGTTCCTCCTTAGGTGCAGAGACTCTCACTCAGATGAGGAAGAATTCCTCAGATTCAGTGCTCTTACTCAGGTGCATGAGGTGTTTTTCCTATGCAGGGGCTCTTTTCAGATGCTGGGCTTTTTGTCTGGTGCAGGGGTTCTTTCTTAGGTGCAGGGCTGTTCCCCAGATAGTAGGCTCTCCCAAATGTGCGACAGTTTGCCAAGAGGGACTGAACTGTCTCTCAGGTGCAAGGCTTTTTTCTCACTGTGAGGGCTCTTCATCAAGTGCAAGGACTCTCCGTCCGGGAAAGGATCTCTGCTGTGACTTCATAATATTGGTGTTCTCCTTCAGATTCAGGGGTGCTTCCTCAGATGAAAGAACTCTCCCTAATGTGCAGGAGCACTTCCTCAGGTATAGGGCTCTCCTCTAGGTACAGTGACTCTTCCTTGGGTTCTGGATTCTTTCTCAGTTGCAGGGCTGTATCTCAGGTACAGGGTTCTTTCTCGAGTACATGATTCTTTGTCAGGTGCAGGATTCTTTCTCAAGTGCAGGAACTCTCTCACAGGTGGATGGGCTCTCCCCCGTGTTTAGGGTGCTCCCTAGGGGCAGGGGCTCTTCCAGGTGCAAGGGCTCTTCCAAATTTTCCCTCAGGTGCAAGGACTGTCCCTTGGGTAATGAAGATCTCCCTGAGGTGCAGGAGCTCTCCATCAGACTCAGCACTGTTAATCATGTGCCAGATATGTCCTTCATCTGCAGTGGCTCTTCATTGAGTGCTGAGCATCTTTCAGATGAGGGATTTCTTCTTAAGGTGCAGGTACTCTCTCTACATACATGGGCTCTCTTTCAGGTATAGGAGATCTTTTTCAAGTTTAGCACTCTTACTCCAGTGCGTGAGCACTTTCCCATGTGCAGGAGCTCTTCATCAGGTACAGAGCCTTTGCTTGGGTGCTGGGCTCTTTCTAAGTCACAGGGCTCTTCTTCGGGTACGGGAACATTTCCTCAGGAGCTGGGTTTCTCCCTCATGGAGGTGGCTCTTCCTCAGGTGCAGGAACCTGTCCTTCAGGTGCCGTGGCACTTCATCAGGTGCTGTGTGCTTCCTCGGGTTCACAGTGACTTTCTCAAGTGCGGGGACTCTATATGGCAAGTGTTCTCCTTCAGATTCAGGGTGGCTCCCTCATGTGATGGGAATCTCCTTCATGTGCAGGGGTACTTCTCGTGGTGTAGGGCTCTCCCAACTGCAGGGACTCTTCCCTAGGTGCTAGAGTCACTCCCAGGTGTGGGAACTGTTCTGCAAGTATAGGGCTCTCCCTGAGTTTCAGCCCTTTTATTCAGGTGCAGGACACTTCTTCAGGTGCAGGACACTTCTTCAGGTACAATAGCTCTTCACTTGATGCTGTGATTTCCCTAAGGAGCTTGGGGTCTCCCTTCAGTATAAGGCTCTCTCTCAGGTGCCAGAGTTTGTCTTTAGGCATAGGGCTCTTTTTCAGATGCAGGGGCCCTTCATTAGTTACAGAGACTCTTCCTCTTGTGCAGTGACTCTCAGGTGTGGGAACGTCTCCTCAGGTGCAGAAAGTCTCTCTCAGATGCAGGGGCTTGTCATCAGGTTCTAAGCTCTATCTCTGGTGCAGGGCTCTTTCTCAGGTGCATGGCTCTTTCTCATGTGCGGGATTCTCCTTTGGGTTGATAGGCTGTCCATCGTGTGTCTGGTGCACTTCTTCAGGTGAGGGGCTGTCCCTAAGGATGAGGACCTCTTCCCAAGTCCAAGGCTGTTTGAAAGGTGCTGAGCTCTCCCGCAAGTGCAGGGGCTCGTCATCAGGTGTTGGGATCTTCCTTTGGTTCCGAATCCCTCCCTCAGGAAAGGTGGAACCCCTCAGATTCAGTGCTCTTACTCAGGTGCAGGAGACCTTTTTCATGTGCAGGAGTTCTTTATCAGATGCTGAGCTTTTTGTCTGGTGCAGGGATTCTTTCTTAGGTGCATGGCTTTTCCCCAGATATTAAGCTCTCTCTGATGTGCAACAGTTTGTCTTCAGGAACTGAACTGTCCCTGAGGTGCAAGGCTCTTTCTTCATTGCAGGAATTCTTCATTAAGTGTGGGAAGTCCCCTTCTGGTGCAGGAGTTCTCGCTCAGGTGCTTTACAAGGTGGTTGTTCTCTTGTAGCAAGGGTAGTTCCTCAGGTAGGACTCTCCCTCGTGTGCAGGAATGCATCTGCAGGTACGGGCTTTCTTCAAGGTGCAGGGAATCTTCATTAGGGTCTGGATTCTTTCTCAGTTGCAGGGCTCTATCTCAGGTTCAGGACTCCTTCTCGGTACTTTTCTTTTTTAAAATTTTTATTCTTTGTTACATGCAGGATTCTTTCTCAGGTGTAGGTACTCTCCCCCAGGTGAATGGGCTCTCCACATGTTTAGGAACTCTTCAAGGTGTAGGCAAAAGTGCCATGTTTGCCTTCAGTTGTAGGATCTTATCATCAGTTGCTAAGATATGCCTCTTCATAAGATGCAGGAGCCTTAACTCAGGTGCTGGGCTCTTCCTCAGGTATAGGAACTTCTCCTCAGGAGCCGGCTCTCTCTCTCTCTCATAGGCAGTAGCTCTCCCTCAGGTGCAGAAACTGTTCCTCAGGTACTGGGCCTGTTCATCAGCTGCTGGGATCTTCCTCTTGTTCAGAGGCTCTTCTTTGGGTGCAAGGCTTTTCCTCAGGTACCGAAACTGTTTAAAATGTGAGTGTTCTCCCTTGGATTCAGGGTGGCTCCCTAACATGTTGGGATTCTACTTCATGTGCAGGGACACTTGAAGTTAAGGGCTCTTCCCTAGCTATAGGGGCTCTTCATTAGGTACTAGAGTTTCTCTCAGGTATGGGGCTCCCCTTTCAAGTGTCCGGCAGGTACAGGACTCTCCCTCAGATTCAGCCTTTTTACTCAGGTGCAGGACTCTTCATCAGGTGCGGGAGCTCTTGGTTCCATGATCTCCCTCTGGGAAATATGTCTCTCTCTCCTGTTTTGTGTTCTCCCTCAGGTGCAGAAGTTTGTCTCCAGGTACAGGACTCTTCTTCAAATACAAGACCTCTTCCTGTGGTGCAGTGCTGCTTCCTTGGGTGTGGGGAATTCTCCTCCTCAGGTGTAGGAAGTCTCTAGATTCAGGGGCTCTCCCTTAGATACAGCGGTCTTCACTAGATGCAGAAGCTCTTTGTCTTATGCAGGAGCTCTTCCTCAGGTGCAGGAGTATTTCTCAGGTGCAGAGTTCTTTGCAAAGTTTAGTGCTATCCCTCAGATGCAGGGGATCGCTGTCAAGTCTTAGATGCAGAGCTCTATCTCAGGTATAGGGCTCATTCCCAGGTGCATGGTTCTTTCTAATGTGCTAGGATCTCCCTCAGGTGGATAGGCTCTCCATCATGTGTACACACTTCCTCAGGTGCCGGGGTGTCCCTTAGGTTGAGGTCCTCTTCCCCAAGTCCAGGGGCTCTTCCCCACTGGTAGGATCTCTCAGGTGCAAACGTTGTTCAGAAGGTGCAGGGCTCTCCCCCAAATGCAGAGGCTCTTCATTATGTGCAGAGACCCTCCCTCAGGTGAGGAGGAATCCCTCAAATTCAGTGCTCTCACTCAGGCGCATGAGGTCTTTTCCTGTGTAGGGATTCTTTATCAGATGGTGGTCTTTTTTTCTGCTGCAGGGGTTCTTTCTTAGGTACAGGACTCTCCCACAGATATTAGGCTCTCCATAGTATGCACCAGTTAGCCTTCAGGGACCGGACTGTCTCTCAGGTGCAAGGCTCTTTCTTCATTGCAGAGACTCTTTATCTAATGTAAGAACTCTTCATCCGGTGAATGGGCCCTGTTTTATAAGCTTATATTTGAGTCTTTATATCAACAGGAAATCAAGATTTGCTAACGAACATGCTAGATGGTGACATTTCCAACAATAAGCTTCCTGTTAGCTTTCTCTCCGGGCGAAGAGGCCAACATCACTAGGCTCAGTGGCTGCCTTGTCCCCAACCTCTCTCTTTTTTTTTAATAGAGGTGGGTTCACTCTGAAAAAAATGGGATAGACTATATATCAAAGTACATATGTCTGGTATTGACTTAGTCCCTTTAAACAAGTAAATTGCATGCCGTGTGCCTCCACCCTTTTCTCTAAAATGGAGATCATTTAAGAACGTATCAAACTCGTTGATGAGATGATGAAACAAGACATTAGATGAAGAGTACATAATAGAGTGCCTGGCACATAGGAAGCCCTTAAGAAATAAAATGACCATTGTCAGCATTAGCATCATTATTACGAACTGATTAGTGAAATAATAAAGTAGACTTTCAAGACAAATTTGATGGCATCCAATCTAATTCTAGAAATCTTTCTGAAAGAAAAGATTTGACATATGTACAAAACTTTTTGCATATGAGTGCTTATATAGTTTTGTATTTAGTGGCAAAAAATGTGATAATGACCTAAATATCCACTGACAGGTGACTGATGCTGTAGGAGGCATTTCCAAGCCCCATTGCTCCGAATGAGATTATAGTCCCTGGTTCTTCTCAAGTCCTGTTATCATGGTGAGTCCAGTCGCCTTTCTTGCCTCCGCTCCAGCACAACATTTGATGGACATTGCACCTGGATCTGAAGGGAGGTAAGCCCAAATCCTTGGAGCTTCTGCTCTTGACTCCACAGGTGCAGGATCTCTCCATCAGGTGCAGCAGCTCTTTGTCGCAGGGAGGACCTCTATACTCACATAGTAGCTCTGCATTAGGCACAAGAGTATTACTTTATGTGTGGGAGCCCTTCATCAGATGTCCAGGCTTCTTATCAAGTGGAAAAGCTCTTCATGAACTGCAGAAGCTCATCATCAGAGTGGGATCTCTTCATCTGGTGGGGGAGCTCTTTATCAGATGCAGGAATTTTTCCTCAGGTGCAGAAACTCACCTCAGGCTCCAAGACTCTACCTAAGAAGAAGTAGCTCTCCCTCAGGTGCAAGGTCTCTCCCTGAGGTGCAGGAGTTCTCCCTCAGATGAGAGCTCTCCCTCAGGTGTAGGAGCTCTCCCTTGGGTTCAATGCTTTTACTCGGGTACAGGGTTCTCCCTCAGATGCAGGATGTCTTCTCCAGGTACTGGAATCTATCTCAGGTGCAGGGGCTATCCCTTAGATGCTGGGCTATCTCTTAGGTGCACTGCTTTCCTTTGGTTATAGTGATCTCCCTCAGGTGCAAGCTCTTCTCCAAGACCAGGAGCTCTTTATAAGGTGCAGGATGTTCTTTCAGGGGCAGGGGCTCTTTCTCAAATGCAGGAGCTATTCCTCTGGTACAGGGTTCCTCCTCAGGGTTAGCATTTTTACTCAGGTGCAGGATCTCATCTTCAGAAGCTCTTCATCAGGTGCAGGACTCTCCCTCGGGAACAGGTAGTCTTCCCCAGGTTCAGGACTCTTTCCCAGATGTAGGGCTCTTCCTTACATGCATGAACTCTTCATCAGGTGTGAGGGCTCTCGCTCCATGACAGGGGGTCTTCCCCAAGTACAGGGCACCTTTCAAGTGCAGGAGCTCTTTTTCAAGTACAGAAGCATTTCATCAGGCACAAGGCTCTCCTTTAAGTACAGGGGTTCTTCATCGCTCAGGTTCAAAAGCTCTCAATTGGGTGCAGAGATTCTACTTCTGGTTTACAGATCCTTCATCAGATACTGTCCCTCAGATTCAGGGTCTCTCTTAGGTGCAGGCACTCTCCCTTAGTTTCAGCATTCTTATTTAGCTGTAGAAGTGATGGCTTATATGCAAGAGGTTTTCATCCAGTGCAGAGCCCTCTTGCAGGTACAGAGGCTCTTTATCACCTTGAGTGCTCTTCCTCAGGCACAGGGATCTCTCTTAGATAGAGGGGCTCATTCTCAAGTGTAGGAGCTGTCCCTCAGTGTCAGCACTCTTTTTCAGGTACAGGACTCTCTTTCGGGTCAGTTGTCTCCCTTGGATATAGGGCTGTTTCTCAGGTGCAGGATTCTCTCTCAGGTGCAAGGGTTTTTCCCTGCAGTGCACAGCTCTCCCTCAGATACTGGAGCTCTTCATAAGGTGCTTGGCTCTCTCTCAGGTGGAGCAACTCTGTCATGTGCATGGGCACTTTTTTAGATGCAGTGCTCTCCCCCAAATTCAGTGGCTCTCCGCTGTCATCAGAGTTTCTCCCAAGGGGCAGAGGCTTTCCCAGGTTCAGGAGTTCTTCATCAGGCACAATACTCTTCCCCAGGTTCAGAGCTGTTCATCAGGTGCAGGAATGTCTCTCAGGTGCAGGCCTCTCATCCAGGTGCAGATCTCTCCTCCAGATGCTGAACTGTTCCTCAGGTACAGTGCTCCCTTCATGTTCAGGGCTCCTCCTCAGGTGCTAGGATCTCCCTTAGTTACAGGCACTCTCCCTCAGGTGTAGCAGCTGCCTATCACATTCAGAACTCTTACTTAAGTGCAGGGCTCTCCTCAGGTGTGGGACTTTCCTCATGGTTTAAAGCTCTCTCTCTCAGGTACAGGGACCTTCCTCAGCTAGTGTAGGTCTCCCACAGATGTGGGAGCTCTGACTCTTGGTCACCTCAGTTGGGTTCAGGATTCTCTTTCAGTTTTAGGGCTCTTCATTGGGCAAAGGGCTCTCTCTCAGTTGCAGGGATCCATCTCAGGTAGGTTCTCCCTCAGGTACAGAAGCTATCCCTTAAGTTTAGTGCTCTTCCTTGTGTTCATGGCTCTCTCTCAACTGCGGGAGGTCTCTCTCAAGTGCAGGGACAACGTTTCTTCAAATGCATAGATTCTTAAGATAATGACTTCCACTTCCATCCATGTTGCTGCAAGTGGCATGATTTTATTCTTTTTCTTTTTTTTTTTAAATCAATATTTTTTATTGTAAAATTGTGGGGTACAGTTAAGGGTTAGGTATACAAATATGCATCGTTCAGGCACCCTTATTGATAAGGGGTGTCTCCCCATCCCCAGACAGGTATTGCCTACCGTTAATCCCACCTCCCTTCTCCTCCCCCCATAGTTTCCCACCACTGTCAGTCCTTTTCTTATAGTATTATGACAGATGTTCAAGGTCCACTATATGAGTGAGAACATGTGATACTCAGATCTTTGTTTCTGTGAGAGACTCTTTGTTCTGTATTATAGACTCTAGTTCCATCCAGGTTGCTGCGAAATTCATGATTTTGTTCTTTTTTATGGCTGTGTAGTATTCCATCGTGTATATGTACCACATTTTTAAAATCCAGTCCTCTTTTGATGGACAGCATGGTTGCTTCCAGATTCTTGCTATTGTGAAAAATGCTGCGATAAACATATGTGTGCAGGTATCTTTTTTATAGAGTGATTTGAGTTCTTCGGGGTATATTCCCAATAGGGGGATTGCAGGGTCATATGGGAGGTCGATATTTAGAGCTTTTAGGAATCGCCACACTGTTTTCCACAGAGGTTGCGCTAGTTTGCACTCCCACCAACAGTGTAGAAGTGTTCCCTTTTCACCACACCCTCTCCAGCATCTGTTATTTTTCGAATTTTGATAATTGCCATTCTGACTGGAGTTAGGTGGTATCTCAGTGTGGTTTTGATTTGCATCTCCTTGATGATTAGTGAGGTTGAACATTTTTTTTTTAATTAATCAATATTTTTTATTATGGTTTTGTGGGATACAGTTAAGGGTTAGGTGTACAATTACGTTTCATTCAGGCACCCTGTTGATAAGAGGTGTTTTCCCATCCCCAGACAGATATTTGCTACTGTTAATCCCATCCTCCTCCCCCCCCCATAGTTTCCCAGTACCATCAGTCATTTTCTTATAGTATTACATTGGATGTTCAAGGTCCACTATATGAGTGAGAACATGTGATACTCGAATCTTTGTATCTGTGAGAGGTCACTCAGTATTATAGACTCTAGTTCCATCCAGGTTGCTGCAAAATTCATGATTTTGTTCTTTTTTATGACTGCGTAGTATTCCATCGTGTATATGTATCACATTTTTTTAATCCAGTCCTCTTTTGATGGGCAGCATGGTTGTTTCCAGGTCCTTGCTATTGTGAACAATGCTGCGATAAACATACGTGTGCAGGTATCTTTTTTATAGAGTGATTTGTGTTCTTCAGGGTATAGTCCCAGTAGGGGGATTGCAGGGTCATATGGAAGGTCAATTTTTAGAGCTTTTAGGAATCGCCACACTGCTTTCCACAGAGGTTGCACTAGTTTACACTCCCACTAACAGTGTAGAAGTGTTCCGTTTCGCCACACCCTCTCTAGCAGCTGTTATTTTTTGAGTTGTTGATAATTGCCTTTTGAGTTGTTGATAATTGCCATTCTGACTGGAGTTAGGTGGTATCTCAGTGTGGTTTTGATTTGCATCTCCCTGATGATTAGTGAGGTTGAACATTTCTTCATGTGTTTGTTGGCTGCTCGGATGTCTTCTTTTGTGAAGTGTCTGTTCATATCTTTTGCCCATTTTATAATGGGGTTGTTTGTTTTCTTCTTTTCAGTACATTTCAGTTCCTTGTAGATTCAGGATGTTAAGCCTTTGTCAGACCTAGAGTTGGCAAATACTTTTTCCCAGTCTGTGGGCTGTCTCCCTGCTCTCTTGATGGTTTCTTTGGCTTTGCAGAAGCTTGTCAGTTTAATAAGGTCCCATTTGTCTATTTTCTCTCTTAAGTCCTGTGGGTTTTGGGTTTTGTACAGGAATGGGATGCCAGTTCCGATTTCCATGAGAGTATTTCCTTCCTTTGCTAAGGTTCTTATGGTTTGAGGTTTTACATTTAGGTCTCTGATCCATTTGGAGTTAACCTTTGTGTATGGGGATAGATAGGGGTCCTGTTTCAATCTTCTGCATGTGGTCAGCCAATTTTCCCAGCACCATTTACTGAATAGGTTCTCCTCTTCCCAGTGGTAGATGGTGGGGGCTTTGTCGAAGATGAGTTGGTTGAGGAATTGAGGTTTTGCTTCTGGAATCTCAGTTCTGTTCCATTGATCTATATGCCTGTTCCTGTACCAGTACCAAGCTGTTTTGATGATTGTAGCTTTATAGTAAAGTTTGAAGTCTGGTATTGTGATACCACCTGCTTTGTTTTTTTTGCTGAGGATTGTTCTGGCTATTCTTGGACGTTTGTGTTTCCATATGAATTCCTGTGTTGGTTTTTCTAGGTCTGAGAAGAATGTTGTTGGTAATTTAATGGGTATTGCATTGAATTTGTAGATTGCCTTAGGTAAGATGGACATCTTCACAATGTTGATTCTTCTGATCCATGAGCATGGGATATTTTTCCACTTGTTCATGTCAGCTTTGATTTCTTTGAGCAGTGTTTTGTAATTTTCATTGTAAAGGTCTTTCACGTCTCTGGTTAGGAAGATGCCAAGGTATTTCATTTTTTTTTGTGGCTATTGTGAATGGAATTGTGTTTTTTATTTGGGTTTCTGTTTGTTTATTATTGGTGTAGAGAAATGCGATTGTCTTTTGTACATTTATTTTGTATCCTGAGACTTTGCCAAAGGCCCTTATCAATGTAAAGAGGCCTTTGACAGATTCTCTTGGGTTTTCAAGGTACACAATTATATCACCTGCATAGAGAGATAACTTGACTTCCTTTTTTCCTATTTGAATACGTCTGATTGCCTCCTCTTCTCTGATTGCTCGAGCCAGGACTTCCAATACTATGTTGAACAGCAGGGGTGAGAGTGGTCATCCTTGTATAGTTCCAGTTTTCAGGGGAATTGGTTCCAATTTTTGTCCATTCAGGAGTATGCTGGCTGTGGGTTTCTCATAGATGGCTTTTACTATTTTGAGGTATGTTCCCCATATGCCTAGATAGATGTTCAAGGGTTTTTATCAAGAAGGGGTGCTGGATTTTATCAAAAGCTTTTTCTGCATCTAATGATATGATCATGTGGTTTTTGTTTTGACATCTGTTGATGTATTTAATTACATTTATGGTTTTACGAATGTTGAACCAACCTTGCATCCCAGGAATGAAGCCTCCTTGGTCATGATGGATGATTTTTGAGATGTATTGCTGAATCCGGTTTGCTAGGATCTTGTTGAGAATTTTAGCATCTATGTTCATCAAAGATATTGGCCTGTAGTTCTCTTTCTTTGTTGGATCTTTACCTGGCTTGGGTATCAATGTGATGTTGGCTTCATAAAATGATTTGGGGAGAGTTCCATCTTTTTTAATTGGCTGGAATACCTTCAGTAGGATTGGTATCAGCTCCTCCTTGAATGTCTTGTAGAATTCTGCTGGAAAGCCATCTGGACCAGGGCTTTTTTTTGTAGGGAGTTTTCTTATTATGTTTCGATTTCCTTGATTGTTATTGGTCTATTTAGGGTCTCAATTTCTTCTTGTTCCAACCTAGGTAGGTTGTGTGATGTCAGAAAGTCCTCCATTTCCTTAAGGTTTTCAAGTTTGTTTCCATACAAGTGTACGTAGTAGTCTCTAATGATCTTTTGTATTTCTTCAGGGTCAGATGTGACTTCATCTTTTGTGTTTCTGATTGTGCTTATTTGGTTTTTTTTCTCATTTTTTCTTGGTCAGTCTAGCTAGGGGACCTTCGATCTTGTTTATCCTTTCAAACAACCAGCTTTTTATTTCATTGATTTTTTTGTATTATCTTTTTGTTTTCTATGTCCTGGATTTGGGCTTTTATTTTGGTGATGTGGATTCTTCTGCTGAAATTAGGGTTTTTGTGGTCTTGCTTTTCCAGCTTCTTTAGGTGGCTTGTTAGGTTGTTAATTTCTGTTCCTTCCATTTTCCTCATGTGTGTTTGCAGGGATATAAATTCCCCTCTTACTACAGCTTTCAGGGCATCCCAGAGATTTTGGTAAGATGTTTCTTCATTTTCATTTGCTTCCAGGTATTTTTTGATCCCTGTTTTGATTTCGTCGTTGACCCAGGAGTTGTTTAGCATCATGCTGTTTAGTGTCCATGTCTTTGTGGGTTTTGGGGGGACTTTGTTGGTGTCAATGTTTATTTTTATTTCACTGTGGTCCAAGAAGGTGTTTGGTAGAATTTCGTTCCTTTTAAATTTGCTTATGCTTGATTTATGTCCAATTATGTGGTCGATCTTAGAATATGTTCCATGTGGTGATGAGTAGAATGTGTATTCTGTGGTCTTTGGATGGAGTTTTCTGTAGGTATCAATTAAGTCCATTTGGTCCAAAGTCACATTGAGGTTCCGGATCTCCTTGCTGATTTTTTGTCCTGATGATCTGTCTAAGGTTGTGAGTGGGGTATTAAAGTTCCAGTTATGATAGTGTTAGAGTCAATATCTTTCTTTAGTTTTCCAAGAAGTTGGTTTATGAAAGTTGGCGCACCTATGTTGGGTGCATATATGTTTAGGATAGATATTTCTTGTTGATGGATTGAGCCTTTTTTTATTATGTAGTGGCCTTTTGTATCTTTTTTGATTTTTAATAGCTTGAAGGGTATTTTGTCTGAAATTAGGATGGCTACTCCTCCTTTCTTTTGTGTTCCGTTCACCTGAAAGTTTGTTTCCCATCCTCTTACTTTGAGTCTGTGGGTGTCCTTTCTAGTGAGGCGAGTCTCTTGAAGGCAATAGATTGTTGCCTAATGACATTTTATCCATTTTGCCATTCTGTGTCTTTTCAGTGGTGCATTTAGTCCATTCACATTTAGGCTAATAATTGAAATGCAAGAGTTTATCCGTGTCATAACGTTCTCACAGAGTTGTTCCTGTTTATTTGTTGTCTTTCTTTGGGTTTTGGAGTTGATTCATGTGTGTTTTTAATCTTTTGCCTGTACTCTTGTGAAGAATGCTATTGTTCTTTATTCTTTTTCTTCTGTGTTCAGTACTTTCTTAAGTGTTTCTTGTAGAGGTGGTCTGGTGGCAGCGTAGGTTCTTAGGGATTGGATGTCTGGAAAAGATTTCAATTCTCCCTCGCTAATGAAGCTTAGTTTGGCTGGATAGGTTATTCTTGGTTGAAATTGTTTCTCTTTTAGAACTTTGAAGATAGATTCTGAGATTCTTTCTTCTGCTTGGCTGATTCTGCTTTCCATGCTTATTAGTCTGTTGTTCATTTCCATCACAGTATACTTTACTGCTGTTATTTCTGACATCAGCTCCTTCCTATTTTCCTCTTGTCTCTCCTCAATTTTTTTTTAAATTCTCTCCATTAATGTCTTGATGTCTGGGTTTGTTGCATGTAACCAGTCATTCTGGGGACTCTTCATTGTTTTTGTTCCAGACTGTTTTCTCAGTGTCTGATCTCCCATGGTTCTGTGTAATACCTATATTCTTCTTTTGGTTTTTCTTCATTTGTGCAGTTTTTCCCCCTCCCTACTTTTTCCTTCCCTCCACGTCACCATCTTCTTTAATTCTGTTATTCAGGGGAAAAGGGATTGGTTTTACTTCTGTTTGTTCAATCTCCTATTCTTTATGTATGTCCTCTTACTTTGTTCAATTCTGGAATTGCACTGTAAGTTGGAGGTGATCCTTTGTGCAGTTTTGAGATTTACTTAAGGGGAGAGCTGTGATTCAAAATCTGTCTGCAGGTCCTGGTATTCACTGACAGGTGTGTGGATATTGTGGAACCCACTTCCCACTGCCCTGGAATCTGTCCGTGCAGTGGGGCCATAGGTTTACTCCCTGAAGTATAATGTGGCTAGCAGAGGGGAGAGAATGGAGCAGATAGTGGGTTGAAGAGGGGAGTGGAGAGATAGAGGACTAATGGGGGAAACAAACGAGTGTGCCAACAAATGGAGAGAGAGGCCTATACTGAAACAGATAAAAACAGTAGGCCACAGCTACAGTGGAACCAACTCTCATACAAAAATTAAAAAGTAAAAATAAAACATATAGTGATGCTAACATACCAGCTAACCAACCACCTTGTTAGTGTGCTGTTCCTCTATACAAAGATATGGTTTACAGAGAGAAGAGAAGAGAAGAGAAGGAGAAGGAAAAAAGAAAATAGGGAACAATACAGTAGGAATAGAATTAAGTCATTAAAGTAATAGAATCAGTGAAGCACACTGAGACATTTCGTTTAAGTCCAATGTCCTTTCAGGTCTGATTTCTAGTTTTCTTTTCAAGCTGGTAAATTAGTTTGCAGTTAGGGTCAGTTGCCCCTGGTCTGCTGTGAAGGACAGTTCAGATCACCCTCCATTCACCACTCTGGCCTATGTCTTTATCAAGCTTGTTTCTCCCATTTCGGTGTTGTTACCTTGAATCGCCAGCAGGTGGTGCTATCTCAGCTGCTCGCCCCAGTGGGGGTGGGGCTAGACAGCAACAAGATGGCTGCCTGCCTCTGAGCAGGCAACAGGAGCCTTACGCCGGGCGGGCAGGACAGTCTCGGGTGCAGGAGAGGTGGCAGCGATCCCAGCAGATCTTCCCTGAAGGGGTTTGGTGTGGATCGCCTTGGGCCCAGGTGGTGTTATGTGCTACCCGTCACAGAGGCCGCGGCAGTGGCAGCGACAGCAGCGGAGGTGGGGGGAGGGGCTGTGGCGGCAGCAGCACTGTTTGCGCCGCAGTAACTGTCCAGTCCGTTGCAATTTCCCAGCGGTGGCAACGACCGAGCTCTGTATGAAGAGCAGGTTGCGATGTTGGGGTCCCCAGCCCCCCGGGGCGAGAGTCAGAGACCCACTGCAGATCTTTGCAGAGGGCTTCAGAGACTGGGTTGCCCCAACGCCATCTTGCCGCTTCTCCTGAACATTTTTTCATGTGTCTGTTGGTTGCTCGGATGTCTTTCTTTGAGAAGTGTCTGTTCATATCTTTTGCCCACTTTATAATGGCGTTGTTTGTTTTTTTCTTTTCAGCACATTTGAATTCCTTGTAGATCCAAGATGTTAAGCCTTTGTCAGACCTGGTGTTGGAAAATACTTTTTCCCAGTCTGTGGGCTGTCTCCCTGCTCTCTTGATGGTTTCTTTGGCTTTGCAGAAGCTTGTCAGTTTAATGAGGTCCCACTTGTCTAACTTATCTCTTATGGCCTGTTCGTTTTGGGTTTTGTTCAGGAATTGGATGCCAGTTCCAATCTGCTTAAGGGTGTGTCCTGCATTTTCTAAGGTTCTTATGGTTTGAGGTTTTACATTTAGGTCTCTGATCCATTTAGAGTTAATTTTTGTGTAGGGGGATACATAGGGGTCTTGTTTGAGTCTTCTGCATGTGGTCAGTCAGTTTTCCCAGCACCATTTACTGAATAGGTTCTCTTCTCCCCAGTGGTAGGTGGTGGAGGCTTTGTTGAAGATAAGTTGGTTGAGAAATTGAGGCTTAGCTTCTGGAATCTCAATTCTATTCCATTGGTCTATATGCCTGTTCCTGTACCTATGCCAAGCAGTTTTGATTATTGTAGCTTTATAGTAAAGTTTGAAGTCTGGTAGTGTGATACCTCCTGGTTTATTTTTTTTTACTGAAGTTTGTTCTGGCTATTCTTGGTCATTTGTGTTTCCATGTGAATTCCTGTATTGTTTTTTCTAGCTTTGAGAAGAATGTTGCTAGTAATATGATGGATATTGCATTAAATCTGTAGATTGCCTTAGGTAGAATGGACATCTTTATAATGTTGATTCTTCTAATCCATGAGCATGGGATATTTTTCCACTTGTTTGTGGCATCGTTGATTTCTTTGAGCAGCATTTTGTAGTTTTCTTTCTTTCTTTTTTTTTTTTGAGTTGGAGTCTCACTCTGTCACCCATACTGGCATGCAGTGGCCACTCCCGGTCACTGCAGCCTCAACCTGCTGGGCTCCGGTGATCCTTCTGCCTCAGCCTTCCAAGTAGCTGGAACTACAGGTGCGTGCTACCACACCCGGCTAATTTTTTTGATTTATTGTAGGGATTAGGTCTCGCCAAGTTGCCCAGATGGATCTCGAACCCGTGGGCTTAGGCAATCCACTCACCTCAGCCTCCCAAAGCGCAGGATTACAGGCTGAGCCACCGAGCATGGCTTGTAGTTTTCATTGTAAAGGACTTTCACATCTCTGGTTAGGAAGATGCCAAGGTATTTCATTTTTTAGTGGCTATTGTGAATGGAATTGTGGTTTTTATTTGGGTTTCTGTTTGTTTATTATTGGCGTAAAGAAATGCGATTGTCTTTTGCACATTTGTTTTATACTCTGAGATGTTGCCAAAGACCTTTATCAGTGTAAGGAGGCTTTTGACAGATTCTCTTGGGTTTTCAAGGTACACAATCATGTTGTCAGCAAAGAGGGATAACTTGACTTCCTCTTTTCCTATTTGGATACCCCTGATCGCCTTCTGTTTTCTGATTGCTCTAGCTAGGACTTCCAATACTATATTGAACAGGAGGTGAGAGAGTGGGCTTCTCACTTATATGTGGGAGTTAAAAAATTTGATTGCGTAGAGGTAGAAAGTAGATAAATAACATAAATAAAAAAGATACTGAGAAGGATGAATGGGGAGGAAGGGAGAAGATATGAAGAGAAGTGAGTTAAATGGTATAAGCATACAGTTAGATGGAAGAAATATATTTGGTATTTTATAGTAGTGTAGAATAGGGTGATGATAGTTAACAAAAATGTGTTTGGGTGATGGACATCCTAAATAACTTGACTAGATCACTATATATTATATACATATAATAAAACTTTACACATACCCAACAAATTTGTACAGTTTTTTTAAAGAGGAAAAGAGACACTTTACAAAATAAGTCTTGTAATCTTTAAAAGTGTCACAGTCATGAAATCCAAGTAAAGGCTGAAAACTGTTCCATGTTGAAAGATTCTGAAGACATGATCCTTTTTCCATAAAGAGCATTACTGGGATAGTTGTTGAAACGTGAATGGGGCCTTAGGATTGGATGGTAGTAATATATCAATATTAAATTTCTGTTATTGATGTTTCTGTTGTAGTTACATAGATGAATACCATTGTTTGAAGGAAATGTGTTCTAAAGTAGTCAGTGATGTAGTATCATGTCAGCAGCTTACATTGAAATTGTTAGGGGTAAAAGATTTTTGCATAGTATTTTTCACTTTAAGTTTGAAATGCTGTCTAAATAAAAAGAGAAATGTCAAAAAAATGCATAGACTGTCCCTCAGGGACAAGCCTCTTTCTTCAGTGTGGGGGATTTCCTTCAGGTGCAAGACTCCCTCAGGTGCAGGACTCTCCCTCAGATTCAGAATTCTTCATTAGGTACCAGGTTATTCCTCAGTTGCAGGGGGCCTCCCTCAGGTGGAGAGAGGCTTCTGCATATGCAGGAGCATTTCTCAGGTGCACAGCTCTACCCCATGTAAAGGAGCTCTTCCAGTGCAGGGCTCTTCTTCAGGTGCAGGGCTCTTTCCCATGTGTAGGGGCTGTTCATCACATGCTTTACTCTTTCTCAGGGGCAGGGGTTCTCCCTTAGGTGCAGGAGCTCTTCTTCAGGTACAGGGGCCATTTATTGGGTTCTGGGGTCTTCCTCAGTTGCAGGACTCTGTCTCATGTGTGGAGGGTCTTTTTCAGGTGCATGAATTTCTCAGGTGAAGGATTTTCCCTCATGTGCACAGGCTCTCCTGATGTACCGAGCATTTCTTCAGGTGTAGGACTGTCCCTCAGATTGAGGGGCTCTTAGCTCTTTCGCATGTTCAGGAGCACTTCCCCAGGCCCCAGGGCTCTCCCAGGTGCTCAGACTCTTCAAAAGGTGCTGGACACTTCTCCAGGTACAAGGGCTCTTCATCAGGTGCTTGGCTCTTCCTTAGGTTCAGGGGTCTCCCTCAGGTGAGGGAGATCTCCCTGAGGTGCAGTAGTTCTCCCTGAGATTCAGCACCATTATTCAGATACAGGAGATCATTTTCATTTGCAGAGTTTCTCCATTAAGTGCTGGGCTTGTTGTCAGGTGCAGGGCTCTTCCTCTGATTTGGGACTCTCCCTAGGGTTCAAGGGCTCTTCATGAGAGGCTGTACTCTACCTCAGATGCCAGCCTGACCCTTATTTGCAGGATTCATTTTTGTTACAACGGCTCTTCATCAGGGTCTGAGCTTTCTGTCAGGTGCAGATTCTCTCCTTCGGGTGCAAGGCTCTCCCTCAGGTGCAGGTATCTACCTTAGGTGTTGGACTACCCCTTATGTATAGGAGCTCTCCTTCAAGTATTGTAGCTATTTCTCAGGTTTAGCACTCTTACTCGGGTCCAGAGCTCTTCCTCATGTGCAGGAGTTCTCTCTTAAATTCAGGCTCTTCCTTAGGTGCAGGACTCTAAGGAACAAGGATTCTCTCTATGAGACAGCGACTCTCTCTTTCAAGCTCGTGGCTTTCCCTCTGGTGCAGGACTCTTCCTCAGGTGCAAGACTCTCAGGTATGGGGGCCTACCCTCAGGTTCAGGGTCTCTTCCTCAGGGACTGGGCTCTTCCTCAGCTGTAGGGACTCTCCCTTGGGTTCAGGGATCTCCCTTAAATTCAGGGGCTTTATAAGGTGTTGAGGCTCTTCCCCAGGGCCAGGGGCTATTCTTAGATGCAGGAACTTTCCCTCAAGTTTGGTTCTCTTACTCAAGTGCAAGAGCTCTTTCTATTGTGCAGGAGCTCTCAATAAGGTGCAAGGCCCTTTCTCAGTTGCAGGGGGTCTTTCTTGAGTCTAGGGGGTTTTCCTCAAGTGCAGGGACTCTCTTTCAATTGCAGGCAATTTCTCTCAGGTGCAAGGCTCTTTCTTCAGTGCGTGCTCTCTTTGTCAGGTGTGGGAGTTTTCCCTCAGTTGCAGAAACTCACCCTCAGATGCGAGGGTTTTTCATCAGTCACTAGGCTCTTCCTCAAATTCTGGGGTTCTTTCTCATGTGGCCTGTATTACCTCAGGTTCAGGGGCTTTTTCGTATGTGCTGAGCTGTTCCTCAGGTACCGGGCCCACCCTCAGTTATAGGGGATCTTTCTAAGGTGCAAGGCTCTCCCTCAGGTCCAGATCTCTTACATGGGTACAGAAAGTTTTCATGTGCAGAGGCTCTTCTTCTGGTTCAGTGGTTCTTCCTCAGATGTAGGGACTTCTTCTCGTGTGCAGGAAATCTCCTTCAGGTGCAGGGGCTCTCCCTTAGACACAGGGGTTCTTTACCAGATGCAAAAGCAAGAGGTCTCTCTTAGGTGCAGGGACTCTTCCTCAACTGCAGGGACTCTCCCTAACATGCAAGGCTCATTCTTCAGTGCAGGGACTCTTCATCAGGTACAGGGGCTCTCCTTCAGCTGCAGGAGCCATCCCTCAGGTAGAGGGACTCCCCATCAGTTTCTGGGCTCTTCCCCAGGTTCAGGATCTCTCCTTCAGGTGGTAGGACTTTCCCCCATGTGCAGGATTGCTTTTTTAGGTGGAGCACTTTTCATCAGGTTCTGGATTCTTCCTCAATTGCAGGACTGTTTCTCAGGCCATGGCACTTTCTCGGATATGTGGTTCTTTTCACGTGCAGTGCTCTCATTAGGTGTTGGACTTTATCTTTTCTTTTTTCATATTTTATGTGGAGTACAATTCAAGGTTAAGTATGCAAATGTTCATTATGCAGGTACCCTTGTTGACGAAGTGTGCACCCATTTGGCAGTTTCTCACTACTGCCAATCCCATCCCCCTCCTCTGGCAGTTTCACACTAAAATGTGTTGGTATTTTTCTAAGGTGCAGGGACACTTCATCAAGATCTCACTCTTCCTTATGTGCATGGGTTCTCCCACAAGTATAGGGGATCTCCCTGAGGTGCAGGAACTCTCCCTCAGACTCAGTGCTGTTACTCAGGTACAAGAGATCTCCCGTATGTGAAAGGGCTTTCCCTCAGGTGAGGGGTTCTCCTTCAGGTGTTGTGCTTTCTCTAGAGTGCAGGGGCTCTACATCAGGCACTGGGATCTCTCTCTGGTGCAGGTGAAGGGCTTTCCCTCATGTGCAGGGCTGTTTTATAGGCATAGGGGATCTTCACCAAATGCTGGTCTCTCAGGCACAGGGTTTTCCCTAAGTTGCCACAGCTTTCCCTACGCTGCAGGGCCTCTTCTTCAGGGTCTGGGCCTTCCCTTAGGCTTAGGGTCTCTCCCTCCGAGGCCATGACCTCTCTCAGGTACAGAACTCTCCCTCAGGTGCAGGGCACTCAGGAGCAGGATCTTCTCTCCTCAAGAGCTAGGTCTCTCCTTCACGTGTAGGAACGCTCTCTCAAATGCAGGAATTTCTCAAGTGCACAGGCTCTCCCTCTGGTCCATGGGCTCCTCATCAGCTGTTGGCTCTCCCTCAGGCACAGGGCTAATTTTTGGTTGCAGAGCCCTCCTTCAGGTGCAGGGCTCTTCATCACATGCTGAGCTCTTCCTCATCTGCAGGGTTCTTCCTCAGATTCTTGGCTCTTTCTCATGTGCAGGGTTCTCCCTCAGGTTCATGGGCTCTTCATCAGGATCTAGGCTCTTTCTCAGATGCGGGACCCTTTTACAGGTGAAGGGCTCTTGTTCAGTTGTAGATTTCTTCATCAGGTGAAGGGCTGTCTCTTGGGTGCAGGCATTCTCTCTCAGGTCCAGGATTCTCCTTCAGGTGCAGTATATATATATATACTTTATATATAGTACAGGGTCCTCCCTGTGATGCAGGGGGACTCCCTCAGGTGGATGGATTCTCCCTCATGTGCAGGGACATTTCTTCAGGTACAGGGTGCTTTCACAGTTAAGGGGCTCTCTCGGTGCAGGGGTTCTTCAACAGCTGCTGGATTGTTTCTCGGGTGCAGAAGCTCTTTCTCATGGTCAGCACTTCCTCATGTCCAGGATCTTTATCTCATGTGCCAGAGCTCTTTTTCAGGTGTAGGGTCCTCCCCTAGGTGCATGGGCTCATCACAAGGTTCAGGGCTATTTCTCATTTGCAGGGCTGTATCTCAGGTGCAGGGCTGTTTCTCAGGTGTATGGTTCATTCTAATATTCAGGATTCTCCAAGTGAAGGAGTTTTTTCTCAGGTGGATGGGTTCTCTCTCATGTATCTGGGGCACTTCTTCTGATGCAGCATTGACCCATAGGATGAGGGGCTCTCCCCCATATTCAAGCACTTTTCCCCAGCAGCAGGGGCTCTTCCAGATGCAGGAGCTCTTTAAAATATACAAGGCTCTTCTACAGGTGCAGGTGCTTTTTATTGGGTACTTGGCTCTTTCTAGAGCATAGACCCTTTCTCCAGTGAGGGGAATCTCCCTGAGGTTCAGGAACTCTCCCTCAGAGTTAGCACTCTTACTCAGGTACAGGAGATTGTTCTTACGTGTAGAGAGGCTCTTCATCAGATGTGGGCCTTTTTGTGTGGTGCAGGTGCTCTTTCTCAGCTGCAGGGCTCTCCCTCAGGTATTAGGCTCTCCCTAGGGTGCGACAGCTCTTTATCAGGAACCAGACTCTTTGTTGAATGTGGGAGCTCTCTCAGGGACCGGGATCTCCCTCATTGTAGTGCTCTCCATAACACATAGGAGCTCTTCTTCAGGGGCTGTCCATTCTCTCAGGTTCAGGGGCTCTATACCAGGTACATGAGCTCTCCTTCAGATGCTGGAGATCTTTAACAGGAGCTGGACTCTTCCTCGGGTGCAGGGACTCTCTGAGATACAGGACTCTCCCTCATTTGCAGGGCTCACCATTAGGAACAGGGACTCTTCATCAGGTGCTGGGCTTACCCTCAGTTGCAGGTACTCTCACTCAGATGCAAGGCTCTTCCTCAGGTCCAGGACTCTTACCTAAGGTGCATAAATTTTTCAGATACTGATGCTCTTTCTCTGGTGCAGTGACTCTTCTTCTGGTGATGAAACTTCTCAGGTGCAGAAAATTTCCTTCAGGTTCAGAGGCTTTCTCCCTTAGACACGTGGGCACTTTGCCAGATGTAGAAGCTTTCCCTCATGTATTGGAGCTCTCCCTAAGGTGCAGGAATCTCCGTCAGGTAGGGTTGTTAACTGCAGAGACTCTATATCAGGTGTAGGGGCTCTCTTTCAGGTGCAGGGCTCTCCCTCAGTTCAGGGAATCTCCCTCAGGTACAGGGACTTTCCCTTAGGTGCAAGGCTTTTTCTTCAGTTCAGAGGTTCTTTATCAGGTGCAGGAGTCTTCCCTCAGATGTAGGAGTTCTTCGTGAACTGCTGGGCTCTTCCTAAGACCAGGGTCTCTTTCTCAGGTTCATGGATCTTCCACAGGTACATGGCTTTTCCTCAGGTGCACAGGCTTTTCTATATGTGCTGGGTTCTTCCTCAGGTATAGGGGCTCTTTCTCAGGTACAGGGCTCTACCTCTTATTGCAGGGCCTCTTATTCAGGTTCTAGGCTCTTTCTTCAGTGCTGGCCACTCTTTTGGGTGCAGGGCTCTGCTTCAGAAGTGGGACTCTATTTCAGGTTCTGGGCTCTCTCCTAGGTGCAGGAGCTCTCTTTCGGGTGCAGGGCTCTTACTCATTTGGATAAGCTTCTCAGGACCAGGGTCTTTCCCTCATGCACAGGGGCTCTCTGTTAGTTGCAGGAATTTCATAGGTGCAGAGGTTCTTTCTCTGGTACAGTGGCTATCTGTCAGGGAAGGAAAGTTCTCTTCAGGTGCAGGAAATCTCCCTGAGGTTCAGGGCTCTTTCGGGTGCAGGGTCTCCCTTAGGTATTGAGCTTTCCATGTGGTACACAGCCTCTTTATCAGGGTCTGTGCTCTCACTTGGGTATAGGGGCTCTCTCAATGGCACCTCTTCTACAGGGCTGTCCGATAGGAGCAGGGGCTCTTCATTAGGTGTTGTGCTCTAAGTTGCAGAGGCTCTTCAGGGGCTGGGCTCTCTCTCAGGTCCAGGGGCTCTCCCTCAGGTGCCCAAGCTCTCTTTAAGCTGCAGGGGCTCTTCATCAGGTGCTGTACTCCCCCTTGGGTGTAGGAACTCTCTCAATTTAGGAGCTCACCCTCAGATGCAGATAATCTCCCTCAGGTGCAAGGCCCTCCCTTCAGTGCAAGGCTCTCCCTTAAGTGCAGGGCTCTTAGTCAGGTGCACCATTTTTTCAGGTTCAGAGGCTCTTTGTCTTGTGCAGTTGCTCTTCTCAGGTATGGAAACTTCTCCTCAGGTGCGGGAACTTCTCAGGTGCAGGGACTCAGGTGCAGAAACTCTTCCTCAAGGGCAGGGTTCTCCCTTAACTACAGAGGCTCTTCATTAGGTGTGGGGGTTCTCCCTCAGAGGAAAGAACTTTCTCCCAGGTGCAGAGCATCTTCCAGTTGCAGGGCCTCTCCCTGAGGTGCAGGTATACTTTCTCAGGTTCAGGGACTTTCTTTCATGTGCAGGGGCTCCCTGTCAAGTTCAGTGCTTTTACTCAAGATCTGGGTTCTCTGCTAGTAACAGGAGGTCTCTTAGGTACAGGGACTCTTCCTCAAGTACAGGGACTCTCTGTCGGAGACCGGTTCCGACCTGAGGGGGGTTGGACCCGCACTGGAGAGTCAGAATGGCGAGAAGAAACCACTCAGAGGCAGTTCTTCTGGGATCAGTCTGATCAGGACTGAGTCCAAATTTTATTCAAACTCTTTCCAGCTTATATACCATTTTCTATAACCTCCGGCAATGTGATAATTACTTGCTGGGGTGTACAAGTTCCATAATGTGTAACGTGCTTTACAAACTATGCATCACAAGACCATCACAAGACTTGCAAGTTCCAAGCAAACAATTCGAATTCCATGATGCATGACATGCTGACAGCAATGTAACAAATACACAATCCAATCAATAGTTTCACAAAGTGTTTCCCATAATGTTTAATAAACCATTCATGTTGTACTCTTTGTTCTAAACTCTGATTAATAAAAAAAATTTTCTAAGTTAAATCCAAGTTTAATGACTCCTAATATTTTTTAACCATTAACATTATCAACTTAACATTATACTATAATCTATAAGTTTACTTAAATGACTTAATTTTTATTTATTCTATTAACCTATTATGATTCAACATAGTGCCCTGTAATTCTATAACAATTAATTCAAAACTTATTCTTGAACTACAAAACCTTACCATGACTTATATGAGTTTCATATATCTAAACTTTAATTTTTATATAATCTAATGATTGAACTTTAATACTATGCTATATCTTATTAAGCTAATAACTTATCATTAATTCTTTCATAAATCTTATGGTAGTTGTCATACTCTTGAACAAGGAAATGTATGGTTGCCATGACGATGGTCATGGACTGAAGCAAACAGAGTTTCGGCATGTAACGAAACTAGAAAAACGTTCTGCCTGGCTAGAGGCAGGGCAATAAAACTATTATAGTAATTTAGTCTCTAATCTTAGCCCTAGGAGAAACTGCTTACGGGAATAAGAGCTGTATAACCAGTATACCAGGAAACAGAAGTTTAAAAAATATCTTAAGAAGAAATACAGCTTAGAAAGACAGAGAAACACAAAATAATTCTGCTGTGCAACTTTCCATCAGGTGTATTGAAATCTGTTTAAGAGTTTTGTATCCTAATATTGTAAGTTTTGTTGCCATGTATGCACACTGGTCACTATTCATACGCCAATATTGTAGGTGTTAATGATATCCTAGTGTCAGAGGCGATCTTCTAGATGGGCCTTTATAGGCCTCATCTATGTAGCTATAGATGTTGGCTCCCAACAACTCTCCCTCAGGTGTAGGACTCTTTCTTCAGTGCAGAGACTCTTTATCTGGTGCAGGGGCTCTCCCTCAAATGTAGGGGCTCTTTACCAGGTGCTGTGCGCATCCTCAGGTTCAGGGGCTCCATCTGGTGCAGGGACTCATTATTAGGTGGGTGTTCTCCCTCAAATCAGAATTGCTTTCTCAGCTGGTGGGACTCTCCCTCCTGGTACAGGAGTACTTTTTTCAGATGCAGGGACTCTTTATCTGGTTCTGGATTCTTCCTCAGTTGTTGGGCTTTATCTCAGGTACATGGTTCTTTCTTGGGTGTAGGGTGCTCTTTTAAGCTCATGGACTCTTCATCAGGTGTAGGGCCTCTCTCTCAGGGCCTGGGGCTCTTTCTCAGGTGCAGGAACCCTCCTTCAAGTTTAGTGGTCTTAGGTGGAGGAGCTCTTCCTCATGTGCAGGAGCTCTTCATCAGGTGCAGGGTACTCTTCCTCAAGTGCAAGGACTCCCTCAAGTGCAAGGACTCTCCCTCGGGTGCAAGGCTCTTTCTTCAGTGCAGGATCTTCATCTGGTACAGGGTTCTCTTTCAGGTGCAGGGACTACATCAGGTGATGGGCACCCTTAGGTGCAGGGACTCTTCCTCAGGTTCAGGGCTCTCCCTCAAATGCTGGGCTGTCTTTCGGGTGCAGAATTCCTTCTTCAGGTGCAGGTTTCTTCATCAGCTGCTGGGTTCTTCTAAAGTTGTGGTCTCTTCCTCAGGTGCATGGGTTCTTCCTCAGGTGTAGGGGCTCTTCCTCAGGTGCTAAATTCTTTCTCAGGTGCAGGGGCTCTTTCTCAGGTTCAGGGCCTCTTCCTCTCCTGCTGGACTTTCCCTCAAAAGCAGGGAATCTACTTCAGGTGCAGTGCTCTCCCTTAGGTACAGGGGCTCTTCATCCTGTATAGGGGCTTTCCCTCAGAAGCAGAGGCTCTCCTTCTGTTGCAGGGCATCTTCCAGGTTCAAGGACTCTTCCTCAGTTGCAGAAACTCTCTCTCTCTCTCTCTCTCTCTCTCTCTCTTTCTCTCTCTCTCTCTCTCTCTCTCTCTCTCTCTCTCTCTCTCTCTCTCTCTCTCGTGCAGGTAGTCTTCCTCGGGTGTATGGACTTTCTCTCAGGGACAAGGCTGTCTTTATTATAGGGGTTATTCATTAGGCACAGGTGCATGAACTCTTCATAAGATACAGGGTTCTCTCTCAGATCGGGGACACTATCTCAAGAGGCGGGACTCTCCCTCATGTGCAGGAGCACTTCTTCAGATGCAGGGCTCTTCCCCAGGTGCAAGGGCTCATCTGGATTCGTTTCTGTTGCAGGGCTGTATCTCAAGTACAGGGCTGTTTCTTGGGTGCATGATTCTTTGCCAAAGGCAGAGGTCTCCCTTTAGTGCATGGGTCCTCCCTCAAGTTAAGTGCTCTTCTTTGGGTTCAGGGCTTTCTCTGTGGCAGGAGGTCTCTCTTAAGTGCAGGGACTCTTCTTTAAGCATAGGAACTGTCCCTCAGGGGCAAACCTCTTTAATCAGTGTGGGGGCTCTCCCCCAGGTTCAGCCTTCTTCCTCAGGTGCAGAATCTTTTCCTTATGTGACGGATGCCTTCCTCAGGTGTAAGTCTCTCCCCTAGATTCAGGGGCTTTTCAGCAGGTTCTGGGCTTTCCCTCAGGTTTAGGGCTCTCACTTGGGTGCAGGACTCTATCTCAGGTTCAGAACTTTTTATAAGATTATGGGTTCTTCCTCAGGTGCAGTAGGGCTCCCTCGGGTGTAGGTACTCTCCCTCAAGTGTAGGGCACCTATTTAGGTGCAGGGATCTCCCCCAAATGAAGGGGCTCTTTCAGTACAGAGGCTTATTAGGTACAGAGCTTTTTCCCTAGGCTTAGGGGCTCTTCATCAGGTTTTGGACGCTTTTTCAAGTGCAGTGGCTCTCCTTCAGATGCGGGTGCTCTTCTCCTGGTGTCTCTCCCCCAGAACAGGGGCTCTTCATTAGGTTCTGGGCTTTCTTTCAGGTACAGGGCTCTTTCTCAGACCCATAGCTCTTTCTCAGGTACAGGGGTGTATCCCTCAGGTTCAGGGGTCCTCCCAGGTAGATGGGCTCTTCATCATGTGTCTGGGGCATTTCTTCAGATACAGGGCTATCTCTTAGGTTGAGGGGCTCTTTCTCATGCTCAGGAACACTTCCCCAGGGACCAGGCCTCTCCCAGGTACAGGAGCTCTTAAAAGGTACAAAACCCTTCTCCAGGTGCAGGGGCTCTTCATCAGTTGCTGGGTTTTTCCTTAGGAGCAGGGGGTCTCCCTCAGGGGAGGAGAATGTCCCTGATGAGGTGCAGTAGTTCTTCCTGAGATTTAGCACCGTTACTCAGGTGCAGGAAATCATCCTCATGTGCCAGGGGCTCTCCGTTAAGTACTGGGCTTGATGTCAGTTGCAGGGCTCTTCCTCAGGTTTGGGGCCCTCCCTAAGGTGCAGGGACTCTTCATCAGAGGCTGGGCTCTACCCCAGGAGCCGGGCTCTCCCTCATTTGTAGGATGCTTTTTTGTTTCAGGGATTCTTCATCAAGGGCTGGCCTCTCTGTCAGGTACAGGGTCTTTCCTGCAGGTGCAAGGCTTTCTCTCAGGTGCACTTGTCTCCCTTAGGTGTAGGACCACTCCCTTAGGTACAGGAATTCCCCCTCAGGTGTTGGACCTCTTTTTCAGGTTTAGCACTCTTACTCAGGTTCTGGGATCTCCTTCATGTGCAGGGGCTCTCCCTCAGGTCCAGGAATTTCTCAGGTTCACAGGTTCTCCCTCTGGTGCATGGGTGCATGGTGGGTGCATGGGCTTCTCATCAGTTCTTCTCTCTCTCTCAGGTACAGGGCTCATTTTTGGATATACAGCTCTTCTTCAGGTGCAGGACTCTTCATCACATGCTGAGCTCTTCCTAAACATGCAGTGCTTTCCCTCAGAGCCTTGGCTCTTTCTCACATGCCAGGCTCTCCCTCAAGTTCATGGGCTCTTAATCAGTATCTAGGATCTTTCTCAGGTGCAGGACTTTTTTAGGTGAAGGGCTCTTCTTCAATTGTGAGACTCTTCCTCAGGGGTAGGTGCTCTCTCTCAGGTGTAGGGCTGTCCTTCAGGTGGAGGAACATAAAGAGAAACTCCCTCTGGTAAATGGATTCTCCCTCATGTGCTGGGCATTTCTTCAGGTACAGGGTACTTTCTCAGCTTAATGGGCTCTCCCAGTGCAAGGGTTCTTCATCAGGTGCTGGACTGTTTCTCAGGTACAAGAGCTATTTTTTATGGTCTGCACACTTCATCACATGCAGGAGCTTTTTCTCACATGCCATAGCTCTTTTTCTGGTATAGGGATTGCCCCAGGTGCAACGATTCATCATTAGGTTTGGGACTATTTCTCTGTTGCTGGGCTGTATCTCAGGTACAGGGCCCTTTCTTGGAAGAAACCTGCACACGGCTCATTCTCATGTGCAGGTTTCTTCGTCAGATGAAGGGGTTCTACCTCAGGTGGATGGGCTCTCTCTCATGTGTGTGGGGAACTTCTTCAGATGCAGGGTTGTCCCATAGGTTAATGGGCTCTCCCACATGTTCAGGGGCTTTTCCCCGGGAACAGTGGCTCTCCCAGTGTAGGGGTCTTTAAAACATACAGGACTCTTCTACACATGCAGGGGCTTTTTATTGGGTACTGGGATCTTCCTTAGAGCATAGACCCTTTCTGCGGTGAGGGGGATCTCCCTGAGCTTCAGGAGTTCCCCTTCAGAGTCTGTGCTCTTTCTCGGTTGCAGAAGATTGTTCTCATGTGTTGAGGTTCTTCATCAGATGTGAGGTTTTTTGTGTGGTACGGTGCTCTTTCTTAGCTGCAGGGCTCTCCCTCAGGTATTAGTCTCCCCCTAACATACAGCAGCTCTTTATCAGGACTGTACTCTTTCTCAGAGGCAGGGGCTCTCTCTCAAAGACAGGGATCTCTCTCATTTGCAGAGTTCTTCATAACACGTAGGGGCTTTTCTTCAGGGGCTGGTCTTTCTGTCAGGTTCAGAAGCTCCTTGTAAGTTACAAGAGCTCTCCCTTAGATGCAGGGGTCAGTATCAGGAGCTGACCTCTTCCTTGGGTGTAGGGACTCACTCAGGTACCGGACTCTCCTTCATTTGCAGGTCTCACCATTAGGGACAGAGACTCTTTGTCAGATGCTGGACTCACCCTCAGTTGCAGGTACTCTCCCTCAGGTGCAAGACTCTTCATCAGGTTCAGGACTCTCAGGTGCATGAATTTTTCAGGTGCCGAGTCTCTCAGTCTGGTGCAGTCTCTCCTCTTCTGGTGATGGAACTTTTCCTTGGATGCAGGAAATTGCCTTTAGGTTCAGAGGCTCTCCCTTAGGCCCATGGGCTCTTCACCAGGTGCAGAAGCTCTCCCTCATGTGCAGGAGCTCTTCCTGAGGTGCAGGGCTCTTGCTCAGTGTCAGGGTTGTTTTTTTTTCTTTTAACTGCAGAGGCTCTTCCTCAGGTGTAGGGGCTTTCTTTCAGGTACAGGGCTCTCCCGCAGTTGCAGGGAATTTTCCTCTGTTGCAAGGACCTTTCCTGAGGCGTAAGGCTCTTTCTTCAGTGCTTAGGATCTTTATCGGGTACAAGAGTCTTCCCTCAGTTGCACGTTTTTTCCTCAGATGTAGGGGCTCTTTCTCCAGTGCAGTGCTCAGCCTCAGGTGCTGGGCTTCTTATTCAGATTCTAGGCTTTTTCTTTGGTACAAGCCTCTCTTTCGGATACAGGGATTCTTCTTCAGGTATGGAGCTCTACTTCAGGTGCTGGGCTATCTCTTAGGTGCAGGGCCTCTCTTTCAGGTTCAGGGCTCTTATTCGGGTGCAGGTTCTTCTCAGGGCCTGGGTCTCTCCCTCATGTGCAGGGGCTCTTTGTTAGTTGCAGGATATCTCAGGTACAGAAGCTCTCTTTTCTGGTGCAGTGGATATCTATTAGGTGAGGGAACTTCTCAGGTTCAGGAAATCTCCCTCTGGTGCAGGGACCCTTTCTTAGACACCTGGGTTCTTCATCAGATACAGATGCTCTTTCTCATATGGAGGAGCTCTCCCTCAGGTGCAGGGCTCTTTTTCAGGTGTAGGGCTTTCCTTTAGTTGTGTAGGTTTTCATCAGGTGCTGGCATTTTCCTCAGGTACAGGGACTCTTTAAAAGGTGACTGTTCTCCCTCAGATTCAGGGTAGCTTCATCATGTGGTGAGACTCTCCTTTGTATGCAGGAGAACTTCTTCAGGCACAGAGCTCTTCCCTAGATGCAGGGGCTCTTCATTGGGTGCTGAAGTCTCTCTCAGGTGTGGGGGCTGTCCTAGAGATGCAGGGCTCTCCCTTAGGTTCAGGACTCTTTCTCAGGTACAGGGGCTCTTCACTAGGTGCTGTGATGTTCCTGGGGACAGGGGCTCTCCCTCCGGTTTAGGACTCTCCCTCAGGTGCAGGAATTTGTCTTCAGGTATAGGACTCTTTACAGGTGCAGGGGCTCTTCGTCTGATGCAGTGACTCTTCCTCAGGTGTGGGAACTTCTCCTCAGGTGCATGAGGTCTCCTTAAGATGCAGGGGTTCTCCCTTGGCACCTCACCAGATGCAGAAACTCTGCTTCCTGTGCAAGAGCTCTTCCTCAGGTGTAGGAGCTTTTTCTCAGGTGCAGACATTCTTTGTCAAGTGTAAGGCTCTCTCTCAGCTACAGGGGCTCATCGTCACATTCTGGGCTCTCTTTTGCAGCATTCTATCTCAGGTGCAGGGCTCTTTTTGGATACATGGCTCTTGTTCATGTTCCAGGTTCTCCCTCGGGTAGATAGTCCCTACCTCATGTGTCTGGTGTACTTCTTCAGTGCAGGGTTGTGCCTCAGGTTGTGGTCCTCTTCTCCAAGTTAAGGGGGCTTTCCAGGTACAAATGCTGTTTGAAAGGTGCGGTTCTCTCCCCACAGTGCTGGGGCTCTTCATCAGGTGCTGGGCTGGTCCTTAGTTGCAGAGACCCTCCATCAGGTGAGGAGAATTCCCTTGGATTCAGTGCTGTTGCTCAGGTTCAGGAGATCTTTTTCATGTGCAGGGGCTCTTTATCAGATGCTGGTGTTTTGTCTGGTACAGCAGTTCTTTCTTAGGTGCAGGATTCTCCACCATATATTGCACTCTCCCTAATGTGCAACAGTTCGCCATCGGGGACTCAGTTGTCCCTCAGGGACTGTTATTGCAAAAACTCTTTATGAAATGCAAGGACTCTTCATCTGGTACAGGAGCTCTCCTTCAGGTTCTGGGACTCTTTATAAGGTGGGTTTTCTTCTTCAGATTCAGTGGTGCTTCTTCAGGTGGAAGGACTCTCCCTCATGTTCAGGAGTGCTTCTTCAAGTATGGGGCTCTCCCCCAGGTGCAGGGGTTCTGCATTAGGTTATGAATTCTTTCTCAGTTGCAGGGCTCTGTCTCAGGTACAGGACTTTTTCTCTGGTGCATAGTTCTCTGAAAGGTGAAGGGTTCTTCTCAAGGGCAGGTACTCCTCCCCATGTGGATGGGCTGTCCCCCAGGTTTAGGGGCTCTCCTCCAGGCACAGGGGCTCTTCCAGGTGCAGGGGTTCTTCCAAAAGTGCAGGGTTCTCCTCCAGTTGCAGGAGCTTATCATTTGCTAAGATATCCCTCAGGGTGCAAAGATTGTACCTTATTTAAAGGGGTTATCCCTGAGGTGCAGGAGCTCTTTCTTATACTCATTGCTTTGACTCAGGTGCTGGAGATGTCTCTTATGTGCAGGGTCTCATCTTTGCGTTCTGGACTTTCAACCAAGATGCTGGGCATCTTCCAGTTGAGGGGCCTCTCCTCAAGGTGCAGGAGCCCTCTCTCAGGTACATGGCCTCTCTTCCAGGTGCAGGAGCTTTTTCTGAAGTCTAACACTCTTGCTCCATTGTAGGAGCACTTCCTCATTTGCAGGAGCTCTTCATCAGGTTCAGGGACTTTTCTTCAGTTGCATGGCTCTTCCTCAGGTACAGGAACTTCTTCTCAGGAGCTGGTTTTCTCCCTCCCGGGCAGTGGCTCTCCCTCAGGTGCAGGATCTGTCCCTCAGGTGCAGGGGCTCTTCATCAGGTGCCGGGCTCTTCCTCAGGTTCACGGGCTCCCCTTCAGGTGCAAGGTTCTCCCTCTGGTGCAGGAGCTTTTCCTTAGGTACAGAAGTTCTTTGTCAAGTGTAGTGCTCTCCCTCAGATGCAGGCGCTCATTATCAGGTTCTTGGGTCTGTCTCAATGGCAGGGCTCTATCTCAAGTGCAAGGCTTTTTCTCAGCTTCGTGGCTCTTTCTTATGTGCTGGGTTCTCTCTAGGGTAGATAGGCTTTCTGTCATGTGTCTGGCATTCTTCTTCAGGTGCAGGACTATCCCTTAGGTTGAGTAAGTCTTTCCTAAGTCCAGGGGTTCTTCCCCATGTTCAGGGTCTCTCCATGTGCAAAGGCTGTGCAAAAGGTACAGGGCTCTCCCCCAAGTGAAGGGGCTCTTTATCAGGTGCCGGACTTGTCATTAGGTGTAGAGACCAAGCCTCAGGTGAGGAGGAATCCCTCAGATTCAGTGCTCTTACTCAGGTGCAGAAGATCTTTCTCATGTGCTTTTCAAATGCTAGGCTATTTGTCTTCTGCAGGGGTTCTTTCTTGGGTGCAGGCCTCTTACCTAGATATTAGGCTGTCCCTCATGTGCAACCATTTTTTTAATCAGGGATTGGACTGTCCCTCGGGTGCAAGCCTCTTTTTTCATGCAGGGACTCTTCATCAAGTGTGAGGACTCTCCATCTGTTGCTGGAGCTCTTTGTCTGGTGATGGGACTCTTTATAAGGTGGGTGTTTTTGAGATTCAGGAGAGCTTCCCCAGATGAAAGCACTCTCCCTCATGTGTAGGAGCACTTCTTCAGGTACAAGGCTCTCCCCCAGGTGCAGGGGCTCTTCACTGTCATTTGCAGGGCTCTATCTCAGGTACAGGGCTCTTTCTTGGGTGCATGGTTCTTTGCCAGGCGCAGCATTATTTCTCAGGTACAGGCACTCTCCACCAGGTGTATGGGCTCTCCTCTATGTTTAGGGGCTTTACACTAGGGGCAGGGCTCTTCCATGTGCAGGGTGGCTCGTCCAAAAGTGCAGGATTCTTCTCTAGTTGCAGGAGATTATCATCAGTTGCTGAGATATCTCTCAGGTGCAAGGGCTGTACCTGAGGCAAATGGAATCTCCTGAGGTGCTGGGGCTCTATCTCAGCCTCAATGCCATTACTAAACTGCCAGAGGTGTCCCTCATCTGCAGGGGCACTTCTTTGTGTGCTGGGCTTTTTACCCATGTGCAGGGCATATTCCAGGTGAACAACCCCATCACTATGGTGCAGGAGTCCTTTCTCATTTACAGGGGTTCTCTTTCAAGTGTAGGAGGTCATTCTCAAGTTTAGCACTTTTACTCTGTTTCAGGAACTCTTCGGTTGCAGGATCTTTTTCTCAAATCCAGGGCTCTTACTCAGGTAAAGAAACCTCTCCTCAGGAGCTGGGTCTCACCTTCATGGGCAGTGGCTCTCCCTCAAGGGTAGGAAATGTCCCTTAGGGGCAACAGGTGCTCTTCATCAGGTGTTGGGATCTTTCTCAACTTCAGTAGCTCTCCCTCAGTTGTAAGGCTGATCCTCAGGTGTAGGGATTCTTTATAAGGTGAGTGATCTCCCTCAGATCCAGGGTGGCTTTCTCATGTGGTTGGACTCGCCTTCATGTGCAGGGGCACTTCTTCAGATGCAGGGCTCTTCCCTGGCTGCAGAGTCTCTTCATCTGGTGCTAGAGTCTCTCTCAGTCTCAGGTATGGGGACTGTACCACTGGTTCAGGGCTCTCCCTCAAGTTCAGTTCTTTTACACAGGTTCAGAATTATTCCTCAGGTGCAGGGGCTCTTCACTAGTTGCTGGCATCTCACTCAGGGTAGGGAATCTCTCTCCAGCTTAGGGCTCTCCCTCAGGTGCAGGAGTTTGTCTAAAGGTATAGGGCTCTTCCTCATGTGTAGGTGCCCTTCATTCGGTGCAAAGACTCTTCCTCTGTTACAGTGGCTCTTTCTCAGGTGTGGCATGGTCTCCTTCAGGTGCAGGGGCTCTCTTTTAGACCCTGGGGCTGTTCAACAGATGCAGAAGCTCTCTTTCATGTGCAAGAGCTCTTCCTCAGGTGCAGGAGCTTTTTCTCAGGTGTAGAAGTTCTTTCCAAGCGTAGATCTCTCTCAGATGCCTGGGCTTGTCGTCTGGTTCTGAGCTCTGTCTCACTTGTAGGGCTCTAATGCAGGTGCAGGGCTCTTTCTCAGCTGCATGGTTCTTTCTCATCTGTGGTGTTCTCCCTCGGGTGGATAGTGGATAGACTCTTCATCATGTATCTGGCACACTTCCCCAGGTGCAGACATGTCCCGTAGGTTGAGGGCCTCTTTCCCAAGTCCAGGACTTCTTCCCCAGGGGAAGGGGATCTCCAGGTGCAAAAGCTATTCAAAAGTGACAGGATTCTCCCCTAAGTGCAGGGGTTATTCATCAGGTGCTGGCTTTTCCTTAGGTGCAGAGACCCTCCCTCAGGTGAAGAGGAATCTCTCAGATTCAGTGCTCTTACACAGGTGTAGGAGATCTTTTACATGTGCAGGGGCTCTTTATCAGATGCTGGACTTCTGTCTGATGTAGGGGTTCTTCATTAGGTGCAGAGTTCTCCCCCAACTATTAGGCTCTTCCTAACATACAACAGTTCTCCATCTGGGACTGGACTATCCCTTAGGTGTAAGGTTCTTTCTTCATTGCAGGGACTCTTCATCAAGTGTGAGGATACTTCATCCAGTTCAGTAGCTCTCTTTAATGATATTAAACTTGAGTCTTTACATCAACACGAAATCCTGATTTGTTAAGGATCGTGCAAGATAGTTACATTTCCAAAAATAAGCTTCCAGTTGGCTTTCTGTCTGAGTGAAGTGGCCAACATACTAAACCCAGTTGCTGCCTTGTTCCCAAACTCTCTTCTTGACTAAAGAGGGATTTTTTCTCAAATAATGGGATAGATTCTGGATCAGAATGCATGTGTCTGTTATTGAGTTAGTCACTTCAAGCAAGTAACCTGAGTATGCTTTGCCTCCATCCAACATCTCTAAAATGGAGGTCATTTTAGAACTTATCACACTAGGTTGATGAGAGGATCAAACAAGATATTGCATGAACAGTGCATAACACAGTACCTGGCATGTAGGAAACCCTCAAGAAATAAAACAGCTATTACCAGCATTTATATCATTATTAAGAACTGATTGGTGAAGTAATACAACAGACTTTGAAGGGAAATTTAGTGGTATCCAATCTTATTTCTAGAAATGTCTCTGAAAGAAATATGACAGATGAAAAAAACTTTTTTGCATGAGTGCTCATGTGGTTGGGCGTAGTGGCTGATGCCTATAATCCCAGCACTTTGGGAGGCCAAGGTGAGAGGATTGCCTGAGCCCACGGGTTTGAGAACAGCCCAGACAACTTGGGAAACCTTACCTCTACAATAAATCAGAAAATTAGCTGGGTGTGGTGGCATGTGCCTGTAGTTCCAGCTACTTGGAAGGCTGAATCAGAAGGATCACCTGAGCCCAGCAGGCTGAGCCTGGGGTGGTTGTGAGCATGCCACTGCATTCTAGCCTGGGCCCTGAGTGTTCCACTGCAGTCCACTGCAGTGGGCGACAGAGTAAGACTCCCACCAAAAAAAAAAGAAAGTGCTCACATAGCCTTGTTTTTCATGGCAATAATGTGGTAACTGATGCTGTGGGACAGGTAGATCTAGGTCCAATTGCCCAGAGTTAGACTACTGCCCACAGTTCCACTCAAGTTCTGTTCTATTGGTGAGTCAAGTCACCTTTCATGTCTCTGCAGTGGCACACTTTTTGATGAACATTGGCTCCTGTATCTGGAGGGAAGTAATCCCAAATCCTTGGTGTCTCTGCTCTTGACCCTGCAGGTGCAGGAACTCTTTATCAGGTGCCGGAGATCTTTATCACAGGAAGGAGCTCTACATTATGCCTAACAGGTCTGCTTAGGTGCAAGAGTCCTGCTTCAGCTGTGGGAACCTTTCATCAGGTGTCAAGGCTTTTCATCAGGTGGCAAAGCTCTTCCTGAAGTGCAGAAGTTCGTCATTAGAGCAGGATCTCTTGATCAAGTGGGGGAATCTCTTCATCAGATGCAGAAACTTTTCCTCAGTTGCAGAAGCTCCTCTCAGGAGGAGACAGCTCCCCTTCAGGTGCAGGGGCTTTCCCTCAGGTGCAGGAGCTCTCTGTGAGGTGCAAGAGTTCTCCCTCAGATGGAGGGCTTCCCCCCCAGTATAGGTTCACTGCTCTTACTCAGGTATAGGGTTTTCCCTCATATGCAGGAGATCTTCGTCAGGTGCTGAAAACTTTCTCAGGTGGAGAAGTTTCCCTCAGGACTGGGCTATCCCTCAGGTGCACAACTCTTCCTTGGATAGTTATCTCCCTTAGGCAAATGCTCTTCTTCAAAAGCAGGTTTCTTCATAAGGTGCCTGATTTTCTCTCAGATGCAGGGCTTTCTCTCCAGTGCAGGGCTGTTCCTCAGGTGTAGGTCTCTTTCTAAGGATTAGCATTCTTTTTTTATTATTTTATTTTATTAATTATTTATTACAAATATGTGGGGTACAATTCAGGGTTAGGTATACAAATATTGATCATGCAGTTACCCTTGTTGATGAAGTATGCTCCTCCCTCCCCTAGCAGTTTCCCCCAACTGCCAGTCTCACCACCCTTCCCCTGACAATTTTCTGCTACTGCCAGTCACTTTCTTATAGCATTACAATTGTTCAAGGTCACCTTATGAGTGAGAACATATGGAACTCAGTTCTTTGTTTCTGTGATAAATCACTGACTATGACTCCAAATCCATCCAATTTGCTGCAAAGTTCATATATTTGTCCTTCTTTATGGCTGCTTAGGGTCTTACTCTGTTGCCCAGGGTGGAGTTCTGTGGCACTCTCATGGCCACCCCAGCATTGGCCTGCTGGGCTCCCACATTCCTTCTGCCTCAGCCTTCCAAGTAGCCAGAACTACAGGCGTGTGCTGCCACACGCAGCTTATTTATTTATTAATTATTTTATTTTATTTTTTAGAGACGAGATCTCACCAAGTTGCCTGGGCTGGTCTTGACCCACGGGCTCAGGCAATCCACTCGCCTTGCCCTCTCAAAGTGCTCGGATTACAGGCTGAGTCAACGGGTCTGGCCAGGATTAGCATTCTTACTCAGGTGCATGATCTCTCACTTAGGTGTAGACACTCTTCATCAGGTTCAGAGTCTCTTCATCAGATAATGATCTCTCCCTCAGTTTCAGGGTCTCTCTCAGGTTCAGGCACTTGCCCTCCATTTCAGCATTCTTAACTTAGTAGCAGGAGTTCTGCCTCATGTGAAGAAAGATCTTTTCATCCAGTGCAGGGCCCTCTTTCAGGTGCAGAGGCTCTTTATCATGTGCCGGACTCCTTCTCATGTTTAGGGCCCTTCCTCCAGTGCAGAAATCTCCCTCAGCAGCAGGGGCTCTCCTTCAGATGTAGGGCTCTCCCTTAGGCTCAGGGGCTCTTTATCAGGTGTGGGGGCTCTGACTAAGGAGCAGAGGCTCTCCTTCAGTTGCAGGGCATTGTCTAGGCTCAAGGGTTCCCCCTCAGTTGCAGGAGCTCTCTTTCTGGTAAAGGCAGTCTTCCTCAGGTGCAGGGACATTCCCTCGGTACAAGACTATGTCTTCAGTGCAGGGGCTATTCTTCAGGTGCTGGGATTCTCCTTTAGATGCAGGGACTCTTCATAAGGTGCAGGATTCTCTTTCAGATTCAGGGGCACTACCCCAGGTGGTGGGACTCTCCGTCATGTGGAGGAGTGCTTCTTCAGACGCAGAGGCTCTTCTGGGTTCTTTTCAGTTGCAGTACTGTATCTCAGGTGCAGGGATCTTTCATGGGTGCAGGGTTCTTTGTCAGGTGCAGGGTTCTCTCTCAAGTACAGGGGCTCAACCTCAAATTTGGTGTTCTTCCTCAGGTGGAGGACACTCAGTGTCAGCACGTCTCTCTTAATTGCAGGGATTCTTTTTCAAGTGCAAGTACTGTCCCTCAGAGGTAAGCCTCTTTCTTTAGTGTGGGGGACCTCCACCAGTTTCAGGGGCTCTTCTCCAGGTTCAGCCTACTTCCTCAGATGCAGGGGCTTTTCCTCATGTGAAGGAACTCTTCTTCAGGTGTAAGTCTCTCCCCCAGGTGCAAGGGCTCTTCAGCAGGTGCTGGGTTTTCCTTCAGATTCAGGGCTCTCAAGTGGGTGCAGAACTCTATCTCAGGTTCATAACTCTTCATAAGGTTATGGGTTCTTCCTCAGATGCAGTAGGGCTCTCTCAGATGGAGGGACTCTTGCTCATGTTCAGGGGCACCTCCTTAGGTGCAGGGGTCTCCCCCAAGTGAAGGGACTATTTCAGTATAGGCACTCTTCATTAGGTACAGAGCTTTTTTCCTAGGTGTAGAGGCTTTTTATCAGGTGCTGGACTCTCAGGGGAAGTGGCTCTCCCTCGGGCCCAGGAGCTCTTCTTCAGGTGTAAGGCTCTCCCTCAGATATAGGGGCTCTTTATCAGGTGCTGGACTTTCAGTTGTAGGGCTGTATCTCAGGTGCAGAGTTATTTCTCGGATCCATGACTCTTTCTCAGGTACAAGGTTCTCCCTCAGGTACAAGGTTCTCTCTCAGGTAGATGGGCTCTTCATCATGTGTCTGGGGCACTTCTTCAGGTACAGGGCTTTCCCTTAGGTTGAGGGGCTCTTTCCCATCTTTAGGTGCATTCCCCAGGGCCCAGGCCTCTCCCAGGTACAGGGACTTTTCAAAAGGTGCAGGGCCCTTCTCTAAGTACTTTGGGGGCTCTTCATCAGGGACTGTCCTATGTGTCAGGTGCAGGGTCTCTCCTTCAGGTATAAGCTTCTCCCTCAGGCACAGGTGTCTTCCTTAGGTATAGGACCACCCCCTTAGGTACAGGAGCTCTTCCTCCAGTGTTGGAGCTCTTTCTTAGGTTTAGCACTCTTACTCAGGTTCAGAGCTCTCCCTCATATGCAGAGTCTCTCTTAAATTCAAGCTCTCCCTCAGGTGCAAGAATCTTCCTCAGGTGCAGAACTCTGTGTAGGCTCTCCCTAGGGTGCAGGGGCTCTTTCTCAAGTTCAGGGCTCTCCCTCAGTTGCAAGACTCTTTCTCAGGTATAGGACCTTCCCTCAGGTTCAGTGCACTCAGCCAGCTGTAGGGGATTTCCCTCAGGTTCAGGGCTCTTCCTTAAGTGCAGGGGCTTTTTTCTGGTGTGGGGCATCTTCCTCAGGGGCAGGGGCTCATCTTCAGGTGCAGGAGCTCTCCCTCAAGTTTAGTGCTCTTATTCATGTGTAAGAGTTCTTTATATTGTAGAGGAGCTCTTATTCAGATGCAGGGCCCTTTCTCAATTGCAGGGAGTCTCTCTTAGGTACAAGGAGCCTTACTCAAGTTCAGGAACTCTCTCAGTTGCAGGGACTTTCAGGTGCAAGATGCTTCAGTGCAGAGGTTCTTTATCAGGTGTGGGAGTTCTCCCTTAGTGCAGGAACTCACCTTCCAATGCTGGGGTTCTTCATCAGCTCAGCTCAGGTATAGGTGCTCTTCCTCAGATGCCATGATCTCCCTCAGGTGCAGGGCATTCACTCAGGTGCAGGAACTTCTCCTCAGGAGCTGTGTCTCTCCCTCAGGTGCAAGGTCTCTCCTTCAGGTGCTGGAATTTCTCAGATGCACTGGCTCTTCCTCTGGTGCATGGACTCCTCATCAGTTCTTGGCTCTCCCTCAGGTGCAGGGCTCTTCATCACATACAGAGCTCCTCCTCATGTGCAGACCTTTCCCTCAGATAGTTGGCTCTTTCTCAGATGTGGGGCTGTCCCTCAGGTTCATGGGCTCTTCATCAGGAGCTAGACTCTATCTCAGTTGCAGGGCTCTTTTTCAGGTGAAGGGCTCTTCTTCAGTTATGGGGCTCTCCCTCCAGTGAAAGTGCTCTCACTCAGGCACAGGGCACTCCTTTGGGTACAAGAGCACTTTATATAGTACAGAGTTCTCCCTGTAATACAGGGGATCTCCCTCAGGTGGACGAATTATCCTCATGTGCAGGATCATTTCTTCAGGTACAGGGTACTTTCACAGTTTAAGGGGCTCTCTCATTGCAGGGGTTCTTCACCAGCTACTGGACTGTTTCACAGGAGCTCTTTCTCATTGTCAGCACTCTTATGTTCAAAAGCTTCTACACATGTGCCAGAGCTCTTTTTCAGGTGTAGGGTTCTCTCTCATATGCAAGAGCTCATCCTTAGGTTTGTCCTATTCCTCAGTTACAGGGCCTCTTATCTCAGGTGCAGAGTGCTTTCTCGGGTTATGACTTATTCTCATGTGCAGGATTCTTAGGTGGATGAACTCTCTCCCATGTGTCTGGGGCACTTCAGATGCAAGGTTGTCCCATAGATTGACAGGTTCTCCCCCACATTCAGGAGCTCTTTCCCTGGGGCATGGGTCTTCCAGGTGCATGGGCTCTTTAAAATGTTCAGGGCTCTTCGACAGGTGCAGGGGCTGTGTTTTGGGTGCTAGGCTCTTCCTTAGAGCATAGGCCCTTTCTCCATTGAGGGGAGGAGATCCCCCTCAGAGTCAGCGCTCTTACTCAGGTACTGGAGATTGTTCTCGTGTGTAGAGGCTCTTCATCAGATGTGGAACTTTTTGTGTGGTGCAGGTCCTCTTTCTTAGCTGCAGGGCTCTCCCTTGGGTGTTAGGCTCTCCCTAACGTACAGCAGTTCTTCATCAGGGGCTGAATTCTTTTCGGGTGCATGGGCTTTCTCAGGGGCAAAGATCTCTCTCTCTCTCTCTTTCAGGGCTCTCCATAACGAGTAGGGACTCTTCATAGGGGCTGGCCTTATCTCAGGTGCAGAGGCTCTCCTTCAGGTACAGAAACTCTCCCTCAGATGCAGGAGCTCTTCATCAGGAGCTAGACTCTTTCTCGGGTGCAGGACTCTCCCTCATTTTCAGGGATCACCATTAGAGACAGGGAATTTTCATCAGGTGCTGGGCTCGCCCTCATTTGTAGGTGCTCTTCCTCAGGTCAAAGACTTATTCTGGTGCATGATTTTTACAGGTTCCAAGGCTCTTCCTCTGGTGCAGTTACTCTTCTTTTGGTGATGGAACTTCTCCTCAGGTGCAGAAAATTTCCTTCAGGTTCAGGGACTCTCCCTTAGGCACATGGGCTCTTCACCAGATGCAGAAGCTCTCCCTAATGTGCAGGAGCTCTTCCTAAGGTGCAGGAATCTCTCTCAGGTACAGGGTCATTTCTTAACTGCAGAGGCTCCTAATAAGGTGTAGGGGCTCTCTTTCTGGTGCAGGGCTCTCCCTCAGTTGGAGGGAATCTCCCTCAGGTGCAAAGACTTTCCCTCAGGTGCAAGGCTCTTTATAAGGTGTGGGCGTTTTCCCTCAGAGGCAGGATTTCTCCCTCAGGTGCAGGTTTATTCATCAGCTGCTGGACTCTTCCTAAGGTCAGGGGCTCATCCTCAAGTGCACAGCTCTTCTTTGGGAGCAGGGGCTCTTCAGGTGCTGTCATCTCTCTCAGCTGTAGGGCTGTTGTGCCGGTACAGAGCTCTCCCTCAGGTTTAATCCTTTTATTCAGGTGCAGGACTCTTCTTCAGGTGCACAGGCTTCCAAAAGTGCAGGTTTCTCCTCCAGTTATAGGAGCTTATCATCAGTTGCTGGTATATCCCTCAGATGCAAGGGCTATACCTTGGGTAAAGGGGATCTTTGTGAGGTGCGGAAGCTCTGCCTCAGACTCAGTGTTATTGCTCTGGTGCTGGAGATATCCCTCATGTGCAGGGGCTCTTCATACATGATGGGCTTTCTACCCATCATGTATGGGTAGATGCAGGTCATCTTCCAGATTAGGGTCCTCTCCTCAAGGTGCAGGAGTCCTGTCTCCTGTGCCATGACCCACTTTCAGGTGCAGGAGCTCTTTCTCAAGTTTAGCACTCTTACTCCAGTGCAGAAGCTCTTCCACATGTGCATAAACTCTTCCTCAGATACAGGAACTTCTTCTTGGGAGCTGGGTCTCTCTCTCATGGGCGGTGGCGCTCCCTCAGGTGCAGGGCCTGTCCATCAGGTACAGGGCCTCTTCATCAGGTGCTGGGCTCTTCCACAGGTTCATGGGCTCTACCTCAGGTGCAAGGCTTTCCCTCGGGTGCAGGAATTCTTTATAAGATTCGTATTCTCCCTCAGATTTGGTGTGGCTCTCTCTCCTTCATGTGCAGGGACACTTCTTCAGGTGCAGGGTCTTTTATCAGCTGCAGGAGCTCTTCATCAGATGCTGGAATCTTTCTCTCAGGTTTGTAGGCTGTCATACAGGTGCAGGGCTCACCCTCAAGTTCAGCCCTTTTACTCAGGTGCAGGACTTGCCCTTAGGTGCACAGCCTCTTCTCTAGATGCTGTGATCTCTCTCAGAGGTAGAGACTCTTCCTCAGGAGTTCGTCTTCAGGTATAAGACTCTTCCTCATGTGCACTGGCCCTTCTTGATGTGCTGGGCTTTCTACCCAGCTGCAGGTCATCTTCCAGATGACTAGCCTCTACCTAAGGTGCAGGAGACCACCCTAAGGTACAGGGACTCTCTTTCACTGCATCAGCTCTTTCAGGTGTAGGAGCTCTTTCTCCTGTTGAGCTCTCTCACTCTGGTGCAGGAGTACTTCCTCATTCTCTTCATTGGGTGCAGGAGCCTTTGCTCAGGTGCAGAACTCTTTCTCAATGCAGGACTCTTCTTCAGGTATAGGAACTTCTCAGTGTTGGGCAATTGCTCTCCCTCAGGTGCAGAAACTGTTCTCAGATGCAAAGGCTCTTCATCAGGTGCTGGGCTCTTGCTTTAGGTTCAGGGGCTCTCCCACAGATGCATGCACTCTTTATAAGCTGAGTGTTCCCCTCAGATTCAGAGTTGCTCCCTTACATGGTGGGATTCTTTTTCATGTGCAGGGGCACTTCTTCAGGTGTAGGGCTCTTCCCCAGCTGTAGGGATGTTCATCAGGTGCTGCAGTTTTTCAGGTGTGGGGGCTGTCCTTCAAATGCAAGGGTCTTTCTCAGGTTCAGCCCTTTTACTCAGGTACAGAACTCTTCCAGAGGTGCAAGAGCTCGTCACTAGGTGCTGTGATGTTCCTCAGGTGTAGAGACACTTCCTCAGATTTAGGGCTTTCTAACAGGTGCAGGAGTTTGTCTCCAGGTATAGGGTTTTCTTCAGGTACAGGGCCCTTCCTCTAGTGCAGTGGTTTTGCTCAGTTGTGGGGGCTTCTCAGGTGCAGGAAGTCTCCTTCAGATGCAGAGGCTTTCCATTAGGCAGAGAGGTTCTTCACAAGATGTAGAACCTCTCTGTCATGTGCAGGAGCTCTTCCTTAAGCAAGGAGCTTTTTCTCCGGTACATAATTTCTTTGTCAAGTGTAGGTCTCTTCCTCAGATGCAGGGGCTCATCATCAGATTGTGAGCTCTGTCTAAGTTACAGGGATCCATCTCAGTTGCAGAGCCCTTTCTCGGGTGCATGGCTCTTTCTCATATGTCGGGTTCTCCTGCAAGTGGATAGGCTCTCCAACATGTGTCTGGCACACTTCCTTAGGTGCAGGACTGTCCCTTAAGTTGAGGGCCTCTTCCCCAAGTCTAGAGCTCTTTCCTAGGGACAGAGGCTCTCCGGGTGCAAAGGCTTTTCAAAAGGTATAGGACTCTTCCCTGAGTGTAGGGGGTCTTCCTTAGATGCTGGGCTTAGATGCAGAGACCTAGCTTCAGTTGAGGAAGTATCCATTGGATTGAGTGCTCTTACTCATGTACAGGAGATCTTTTTCATGTGCAGGGGCTCTTTATCAGATGCTGGGCTTTTTGTCTGGTTCAGGGATTCTTTCTTAGGTACAGGGCTCTCCCCCAGATATTAGGCTCTTCCTAACGTGCAGCAGTTCTCCATCAGTGACTGGAGTGTCCCTGAGGTGCAAGCCTCTTCTTCATTGCAGGGACTCTTCATCAAGTATGAGGACTCTGTCCATTACAGGAGCTCTCCCTCAGGTGTTGGGACTCTAAAAGGTGGGCATTGTCCTTCAGATTCAGGGGCACTGTCTCTTGTGTAAGGACTGTCCCTCATGTGTAAGAGGGCTTCTTCAGGTGTAGGGCTCTCCCCTCACGTGCTTTTTTTCTTTTAATTTTTTTTCTTTTTAAAGATGTGGAGTACAATTCAGGGTTAGGTATACATATGTTAATTATGCAGGAACCCTTGTTGATAAGGTGTGCCCTGTCCCCCACCCCTTCCCTGAGTAGATTCTTACTACTGACTTCCCTGCTCTCCTCCTGGCAGTTTCCCGCTACTGCCAGTCCTTTTCTTATAGTATTATGATAATTGTTAAAGGTCCGTTTATAAGTGAGAACATGTGATACTCTGTTCTTTGTTTCTGGGAAAGATCACACATATTATAGACTCTAAGTCCATTCAGGTTCCTGTGAAGTTCATGGTTTTGTTCTTCTTTATGGCTGCGTAATATTCCGTCTCTTTCCACATTTTTTAATCCAGTCCTCTTTTGATGGGCAGCAAACTTGCCAACTGTATGTCCGACAAAGGCCTAACATCTGGGATCTACAAGGAACTCAAATGTGCCAAAAAGAAAAAAACAAACAGCCACATTACAAAGTGGGCAAAAGATATGAATAGACAGTTCTCAAAAGAAGACATACGAGTAGCCAACAGATACATGAAAAAATGCTCAGCCTCACTAGTCATCAAAGAAATGCAAATTAAAACTACACTGAGATACCACCTAACTCCAGTCAAGATGGCTATCATCAATAACTCTTTTCTTTTATTATTATAAAGATGTGGGTTACAATTCAGGGTTAAGTATACAACTATTCATTATGTAGGTACCCTTGTTGATGAGGTATACCCCTCCCTCCCCTGGCAGTTTCCCTCAACTGCCAATGCCACACCCCACCAGCAGTTTTCCACTACTTCCAATCCCTTTCTTTTAGTATTAGGATAAGTGTTTAAGGTCCACTTATGAGTGAGAACATATGGTACTCTGTTCTTTGTTTCTCTGAAAGATCACTGAGTATGGTAGACTCTAAATCCATCCAAGTTGCTGCGAAGTCCATATGTTTGTCCTTTTTTGTGTTCCATTTGCCTGAAAATTTGTTTTCCATCCTCTTACTTTGAGTCTGTGCATGTCCTTTCTAGTGAGATGGGTCTCTTGAAGACAGTATCTTGTTGTCTGGTAATATTTTATCCATTTTGCCTTTCTATGTCTTTTCAGTGGTGTATTTAGTCCATTCACGTTCAGGCTAATTATTGAAATGTGAGAGTTCGTCCCTACCATAGAGTTCTTATAGATTTGTTCTTCCACTTGGTTTATTGTCTTTGTTTTGGGGGTTGGTTCATGTGTATTTTATTCTTTTTCCTGTACTCTTATGAAGAACATTGTTCTTTTTTTCCCCTTTTCTTCTGTGTTTAGTACTTTCTTTAGTGTTTCATGTAGAGGTGGTTTGGTGGCAGCGTAAATTCTTAGGGATTGGATATCTGGGAAAGATTTTAATTCTCACTCGCTGATGAAGCTTAATCTGGCTGGATAGGTTATTCTTGATTGAAATTGTTTATCTTTTAGGACTTTGAAGATAGGGCTCCAAGCTCTCCTAGCCTGCAGGGTTTCTGCAGAAAAATCTGCTGCTATTCTAATTGGTCTTCCCTGGTACGTAGTCTGACCTTTTTCTCTTGCTGCCTTTAGGATTTTTTCTTTTATACCTACTTTGTTTAGATAAATTATTATATGTCTAGGAGTTGGGCTTCTCATTTGTTGTCTTGCAAGGGTTCTCTGAATCTCTTGTGTTTGAATTTTTGCATCACTGATTAGATAAGGGAAGTTTTCTTGAATGATCTCATGGAAGGTTTGTTCCAGTGTGGTCTCTGTCTCTCTTTCTGCCTCAGGAATGCCAATTACTCTTAGGTTCTGTCTCTTGAAGTAATCGCTCATCTCTTGAAGGTTTTGTTCTGTCTTTTTGAGTTTGTTTTCTGTGTTTTTGAGAGTTTGGGTTAGTTCTATATTTTGGTCCTCAAGCTCTGAAATTCTTTCTTCTGCTTGGGTAATTCTGCTTTCCATGCTTATCAGTTTGTTATTTATTTCATTCACAGTATTCTTTATTACTATTATCTCAGATATCAGCTCCTTTCTAAATTTTTCTTGAGTCTCCTCAATTCTTTTTAATCTCTCCGTTAATGTCTTGATGTCTAAGTTTGTAGTTTGAGACCAGTCATTCTGCAGGGCTCTTCATTGTTTGCATTCCAAAGTCAGTTTTCTCAGTGTCTGCCCTCCCAGGAGTCCGGGAGAGACCCATATTCTTCTTTTTCTTCATTTGTGTAGATTTTTCTCTCATCTCTTAGTGGCTAAAGTCCCTTGAGCTCTAATCTCCAGCTTCTCCCCTCCAGCCTCTAGCCTGCTGCCTGGGAGATCTGTGGCTTGTCTCTGTTCAGCATAGTGGAGGGGCTTTGTCTCCTGTTTAACGACGTGGGAATCTAGGTGGAGGTTCTGATAGGTGGGCAGGGCGATGCAAATCTGCCTTGAAAATGGCAGAGGTGGTAGTTTTACTTTCACTTTTAGGGATGCTCGTGTGGGTCTCTAGGCAGGACCAGCTGCACAGCTGGGCGCTGGATCTGGGGTGCCACCAGCAGGCTGTGGTGGAGGAGAGGGTTGGGGGTTCCCTCCTCTGGAGCTGGAAGCCTCTGATCAGCACCTTACACAAACTCCCTTACACAGGCTTGCGGTCACAAGCTGAGTGCCTCAGTCAGGGTAGGCCCGGGGCTCCAGATCTCCAAAGCTCTAGAGGGCAGGGGGTGGCTCTGGGTCCCTCACAGGGCACTTCAGCCAGAAATGGGAATGGTATCTCTGAGGGGCAGGCGCCCAGAGCCTCCCTGGGTGACTGGCAGCTTGGTACTGGGTGCTGGTCATGACGATGTAACCAGGGAGGGAGCTGGAATCCAGGATTCAGGATTCTCCAGCCAGCGGAGTTACGTATATTGGAGCAGCCACAGCCAGGCTGCAATATCTGGCCCTGCGTGGAACCAAAGGTCCCCTGTTTGTCCTTTTTTATGGCTGCATAATATTCTATTGTGTATATGTACCACATTTTTTTTCCAGTCCAGATTCAATGGGCAGCATGGTTGGTTCCATGTTTTTTCTATTGTGAATAGAGCTGCAACAAGCATGTGTGTGCAGGTATCTTTTTTGTAGAATGATTTGAGTTCCTCCAGGTATATTCCCAATAGGCAATTGATGGGTCATATGGAAGGTCAATTTCTAGTTATTTCAGAAATTGCCACACTTGATTCCTAAAAAATCTAAAAATCAACCTACCATATGACCCCACAATCTCCCTACTGGGAATATACCTGGAAGAACTCAAGTAACTCTATAAAAAAGATACCTGAACATGTCTGTTTATTTCAGCTTTGTTCACAGTAACAAGAACATGGAACCAGCCATGCTGCCCATCAAAAGAGGAATGGATTTTAAAAATGTACGTATACATGATGGAATATTACGCAGCCATAAAGAAGAACAAAACCATGAACTTCACTGCAACCTGGATGGACTTAGAGTCTATAATATTGAGTAATCTTTCACAGAAACAAAGAACTGAGTATCACATGTTCTCACTCATAAGTAGACCTTGAACAATTATCATAATACTGTAAGTAAAGGATTGGCAGTAACAGGAAACTGCCAGAAGGGTTGTGGGGAAGTGGGATTGTCAGTAGTGGGAATCTGCCTAGAGAATGGAGTGTGCACCTCATCAACAAGGGTACTTGCATAATGAACATTTGTATACCAACCCTTGAATTGTACCCCACATCTTTGAAGTAAAAAATTAAAAGTTAAGAAAAAAAGAAATCATCAGACTGTCTTCCACAGAGGTTGCACTAGTTTGCATTCCCACCAGTAGTGTAGAAGCATTCCTTTTTCTCTACATCCTCACCAACCTCTGTTGTTGGTTGTTTTATTAATGATGGCTGTTCTTATTAGGGTTAGGTGGTATCTCAATGTGGTTTTGACTTGCATTTCTCTGATGATTAGTGAGGCTGAGCACTTTTTCATGTATCTGTTGGCTGCCCACATATCTTCTTTTGAAAAATGTCTGTTTATGTCTTTTGCCTGCTTTTTAATGGGGCTGTTTTTTTCCTTTGGGTGTGTTTAAGTTTGTTGTAGATCCTAGATATTAGGACTTTGTCAGATAACAGTTGGCAAATATTTTTTCCCATTCTGTGGTGTGTCTCCCTGCTCTCTTGCTGGTTTCTTTGGCTTTACAGAAGCTTGTCAGTTTGATGAGGTCCCACTTGTCTATCTTCTCTCTTATGGTTTGGGCACTTCGGATTTGGATCAGGAATTGGTTGCCAGTTCCAATTTCCATAGGGGTGTCTCCTGCATTTTCTAAGATTCTTATAGTTTGAGGTTTTACGTTTGGGTCTTTGATCCATTTGGAGTTAATTGTTGTGTATGGTGATATGTAAGGGTCCTTTTTCAATCTTCTGCATGTGATCTGCCAATTTTCCCAGCACCATTTACTGAATAGGTTCTCCTCTCCCCAGTGGTTTTTGTTGGAGGCTTTGTCAAGAATGAGTTGCTTGAGAAATTGAGACTTTGCTTCCAGAATCTATATCCTGTTCCATTGGTCTATATTCCTGTTCTTGTATAAATACCATGCTGTTTTGATTATTGTAGCCTTATAGCAAAGTGTAAAGTCTGGGAGTGTGATACCTCCTGCTTTGTTTCTTTTGCTAAGGATTGTTTTGGCTATTTGTAGATGTTTATGTTTCCCTATGAATTACTGTATTGTCATTCCAGGTCTGAGAAGAATGATGTTGGTAATTTAATGGGTATTGCGTTGAATCTGTATATGTGCAGCAGCTCTTCTTTAGGTTGTGGATTCTTTCTCAGTCACAGAGCGCTCTCTCTCTCTCTCTCTCTCTCTCTCTCTCTCTCTCTCTGAAGTGCAGGGCTGTTTTTCGGGTGCATGATTCTTTGTAAGTGGCAGGATTCTTTCTCAGGTGCAGGAACTCTCCCCCAAGTGGATGTGCTCTCTCCTATGTTTAGGGGCTTTTACCAGGTGAAGGGGATCTTCCAGGTGTAGGGGCTCTTCCAAAAGTGTTGATTTTCTTCCAGTTGCAGGAACTTATCATTAGTAGCTGAGCTATCCCTCAAGTGCTGTACCTTAGGTAAAGTGATCTCCTTGAGGTGCAGGATCTCTTCCTCAGAATCAGCAGTATTTCTCAGATGCCAGAGATGTCTCCATGTGCGTGATCTCTTCTTCTCATGCTGGGCTTTCCACCCAGGTACAGGGCATCTTCCAGATAAGGGGCGTCTTTCAAAGGTTAAGGATCCTTCTCTCATGTACAAGGGCTCTCTTTTAGGTGCAGGAGGTCTTTCTCAAGTTTAGCACTCTTACTCTGATGTGGGAGCGTTTCCTCATGTATAGGAGCTCTTCATCAGATGTAGGAGCCTTTGCTCAATTGCAGGGCTCTTCTTCAGGTACTGGACTCTTCCTCAGGTACAGGAACTTCTCCTCAGGAGCTAAGTCTCTCCCTATAGGCAGTGGCTCTCCCTCAGGTGCAGGAACTGTTCCTCGGGTACAGGGGCTCTACATCAGGTGCTGGGCTCTTCATCAGGATCTTCGGGTTTTGGACTTTCCCTGAGATGCAGGGACTCTATCAGGTGAGTGTTCTCTCAGATTCAGGGTGGCTCCCTCGACATGGTGAGATTCTCCTTCATGTGCTGGGGCACTTCTTTAGGTGCAGGGCTCTTCCCCAGTTGTATGGGCTCTTCCTCAGGTGCTAAAGTCTCTCTCAGGTGTGGTGGCTGTCCTGCAGGTACAGGGCTTTCCCTTAGGTTCAACTCTTTTACTTGAGTTCACGGACTCCTCATTAGGTGCTGTGATCTCCTTCAAAGGCTGGGGCTCTCCCTCTGGTTGAGGGCTCTCCCTCTGGTGCAGGAGGTCATCTTCAGGTCTAGGGCTCTTTCTCGGGTACCGGATCCCTCATTAGGTGCAGAGGCTCTTCTGTGGTGCAGTGGCTCTTCCTCAGGTGTGGGAACTTCTCCTCATGTGCAGGAGCTCTTCATCAGGCACAAGAGCCTTTGCTGAAGTGTAGGGTTCTTCCTCAGGTACAGGGCTCTGCCTTAGGTACAAGAACTTCTCCTCAGGAGTTGGGTCTCTCCTTCGTGAGCAGTGGCTCTCCCTCAGGTGCTGAAACTGTCACTCAGGTGCAGGGGCTCTTTTCAGAGGCTGGGCTCTTCCTCAGTTTTAGGGGCTTCTCCATCAGGTGCTGAGACTCTTTATAGGTGAGTGTTCTCTCTCAGATTCAGGGTGGCTCCCTCATGTGGTGGGATTGTGCAGGGGGACTTCTTCAGGTGCAGGGCTCTTCCCCAGCTGCAGGAGCTCTTCTTGGTGTCCTGGAGTCTCTTTCCTGTGTGGGAACTGTCTCACAGGTGCAGGGCTCTCCCTCAGGTCCAGCCCTATTATCAGTTGCGGGACTCTTCCTCGTGTGCAGGAACTCTTTACTAGGTTCTGTGATCTCCCTCAGGGCAGGAGCTCTCCCTGCAGTTTAGGTCTCTCCTCCAGATTCAGGAGTTCATCTTCTGCCATAGGGCTCTTCCTCAGGTGCAGTGGCCCTTCTTTAGGTTCAGAAGCTCTTTCTCTGACTCAATGGTTCTTCCTTGGGCGTGGGAACTTTTCCTGTGGTGCAGGAAATCTCCTTCAGATGCAGGGGCTTTCTCTTAGGTACAGGGACTCTTCACTAGATTCCTAAGCTCTCTGTCATGTACAGGAGCTCTTCCTCAGTTGCAGGAGCTTTGTCTCAGGTGCAGAAGTCCTTTCTTAAGTGTAGACCTCTCCCTTAGATGCAGAAGCTCATCATCACATTCTGGGCTCTTCTGTCTCACTTGCAGGGCACTGTCTCAAGTCCAGGATTTTTTCTTGGGTGCATGGCTCTTTCTCTTGAGCTGGGATCTTCCTCCTCTTGTGTAGGAGCTGTTCCTTGGGTGGACAGGCTCTTCATTATGTGTTTGGCACACTTCCTCAGGTACAGGCCTGTTCCTTAGGTTGAAGGCCTCTTCCTGAAGTTCAGGGGCTTTTTCCCAAGGGCAGGAGCTCTCCAGGTGCAAAAGGTGCAGGTCTCTCCCCTGAGTGCACGGTCTTTTTATCAGATGAAGAGACCCTCCCTCTGGTGAGGAGGAATCCCTGGGATTCTTACCAAGGTACAGGAGAATTTTCTCATGTGTAGGGTCTCCTTATCAGCCGCTGTTCTTTTTTTCTGGTGCAGTGGTTCTTTCTTAGGTGCAGGACTTCCCCCCAGATATAAGGCTTTACCTAATAATTCACCATCAGGGACTTAACTGTCCATCAATGTAAGCCTTTTTCTTCATTCCAGGAACTCTTCATCAAGTGCAAGAACTCTGTCTAGTGCAGGAGCTTTCCCTTAATTTGGGAACTCTTTCTGAGGTACAGGTTCTCCTTCAGATTCAGGGGTGCTTCCTTAGGAGGAAGGTCTCTCCCTCATGTGCAGGAGTGCTTCTTCAGGTGCAGAGCTGTCCCCTGGGTGCAGGAACCCTTCATTAGGTTTTGGATTCTTTGCCAGTTGCAAGGCTCTCTCTGGTACAGGTCTCTTTGTTGGGTACATGATTCTTTGTCAGGTGCAGGTACACTCCCCCAGGTGGATGGGCTCTTCCCCATGTTTAGGAGTTCTTCTCCAGGGCCAAGGGCTCTTCCAATTGCAGGGGCTTTTCATGAGGTGCTAGAGTCTCTCAGGTGTGGGTCCTGTCCCCTAGGTTCAGGGCTGTCCCTCGGACTCAGCCCTTTTGCTCAGGTGTAGGACTCTTCCTCGGGTTCAGTGGCCCCTCATTCAGTGCAGAGACTTCCACTAGAGCAGTGGCTCTTCCTGTGGGAACTTCTCCTCAGGAACAGGAAGTCGCCACAGATGCAGCAGCTCTTCCTTAGGTGCAGGGGTTCTATACCAGATGCAGAACTCTGCGTCATGTGTAGGAGCTCTTCCTCAGTTGCAGGAGCTTTTTCTCAGTTGCAGAAATTCTTTATCAAGTGTAGAGCTCTCCCTCAGATGCAGTGGTTTGACTTCAGGTTCTGGGTATTGTCTCAGGTGCAGAGCTCTCTCTTGTGTAAATGACACTCTCAGGCACCTGGCTCTTTCTCATGTGCCAGGTTCTGCCTTGGATGGATAGGTTCTCAATCATGTATCTAGCAAACTTCCTCAGGTGCAGGGCTGTCTCTTAGGTTGAGGGTGCCTTCCCCAAGTCCAGGGACTCTTATTAGAGTTAGGAGCTCTCCAGGTACAGAAGCTATTCGAAAGGTACATGTCTCTTCTCAAGTTTGGGGGCTCTTCATCAGGTGCTGGGCTCCTGCTTAGGTGCAGAGACCCTCCCTGAGGTGAGAAGCAATCTCTCAGATTAAGTGCTCTTACTCAGGTGCAGAAGACCTTTTTCATGTGCAGGAGCTCTTTATCTGATGCTGGGCTTTTTGTTGGTGCAGGGTTTCTTTCTTATGAGTAGGGTTCTCCCCCAGATATTAGGCTGTCCCTAACATGCAACAGTTCTCCATCAGGGACTGGACTGTCACTTAGGTGAACAGCTCTTTCCTCATTGCAGTGACTATTCATAAAGTATGAGGACTCTTTGTCTGGTACAGGAGCTCTCTTCCATGAGCTTGAACTTGTCTTTACATCAACACGAAATCAAGATTCGTTAATGAAGGTGCTAGATGGTGACATTTCCAACAATAATCTTCCAGTTGGCTTTCTGGTTGAATCGACCAACTTCACTAGGCCTATTGGCTGCCTTGTCCCCAAGCTCTTTCTTCCTTATTAGAGGTGGGTTCTCTCTGAAAGAATGGGAAAGACTCTGGATCATAATGCGTGGATGTGTGTTTGACTTAGTCAATTTAAGCAAGTTACTTGCCTGCTCTGTGCCTCCATCTCTAAAATGGAGATCATTTTGGAACTTATAAAACTGGGTGATGAAAGGCTCAAACAAGACATTACATGAAGAGTACATAATACAGTACATGACACATACGAAGCCCTCAAGAAATAAAACAGCTATGGTCAGCATTATCATTATGAACTGATTGGTGAAGTAGTAAAACAGGTTTTGAAGGGAAATTTGGTAGTATCCTGCCTTACTTCTAGAAATCTCTGAAAGAAATATGACATATGTATAGTACTTTTTGCATAGGAGTGTTCATATAGCATTGTTTTTAATGGCAAAAATGTGGTAATGACCTAAGTATCCACTGACAGGTGGCTGGTACTGTGGGACAGGCAGATCCAAGCCCAAATGCCTGGAGTGAGATTACAGCCCCCAGTTCCTCTGAAGTCCTGTTCTCATGGTGAGTCAAGTCGCCTTTTTGTCTCTGCTCTGGCACAGCTTTTGATGGACGTTGACACCTGGATCTGGAGGACAGAAAGCCCAACTCCTTGTTGCCTCTGCTTGTGACCCCACAGGTGCTGGAGATCTTTATCACAGGGAGGAGCTCTACATTAGGCCTAGCAACTCTGCGTTAGGTACAAGTGTCCTACTTCAACTGTGGGACCCCTTCATCAGTTGTCAAGGCTTCTCATCAGGTGGAAGACCTCTTCCTGAGATGAAGAAGCTCATCATCAGAGCAGGATCTCTTGATCAGGTGGGGGATCTCTTCTTCAGGTGCAGGAACTTTTTCTCAGCTGCAGAAACTCCTTTCAGGTTCCAGGACTCTCCCTAAGGTAAGAAATTTCCCCCTCAGGTCCAGGGACTCTCCTTCAAGTACAGGGACTATCTCTGAGGGGCAGGGGTTCTTCCTCTGATGCAGAGCTCTCTTTCAGGTGCTGTGCTTTCCCTCAGGTATAGGAGCTCTCCCTCAGGTTCAGCACTCTACTCGGGTACAGGGTTCTCCCTCGGTTGCAGGAAGTCTTTGTCAGGTATTGGAATGTTTCTCAGGTGCAGGGGCTTTCTCTCAGGTGCTGGGCTATCCCTCAGGTGCTCAGCTCTCCCTCAGGTGTAGTGATTTCCCTAAGGTCCAAGACTCTTTTCCAAGAGCAGGAGCTCTTCATAAGCTGCTGCATTTTCTCTCGGGTATAGGACTTTTTCTCAGGTGTAGATCCCTCTGTCAGGATTAGCATTCATACTCAGGTGTAGGATTTCTCATGTGCAGGAACTCTTCATCAGGTGTGAGAGCTCGCTCGCTCTCAGTGGCAGGGACACTACTCAGGTGAAGGAAATCTTCCAGGTGCAAGGGCTCTCCCTAAGGTGCAGGAGCTCCTTGTCAAGTGCAGGAGCTTTTCATCAGATACAGGCTTCTCCTATAAGTGCAGGGGTTCTTCATCCCAGGTGCAGGAGCTCTCACTTAGGTGCAGAGACTATTCGTCAGATTCAGAGACTCTTCATCAGGTACTGGGTTCTCTCTCATATTCAGGGTGTCTGTCAGGTGCAGGCACTCTCTCTCAGTTTCAGCATTCTTACTTAGGTGCAAGAGTTCTGCCTATGTGCAAGAACTTTTTATCCATTGCAGGGCCCTGCTGCAGATGCAGAAGCTCTTTGTCACATTCAGGGCTCTTCCTCAGGCTCAAGGATCTCCTTCAGATAGAGGGGCTCATTCTCAGGTGTGGGAGCTGTCCCTCAGCATAGGCACTCTTACTCAGGTACAGGGCTCTCGTTCAGGTGCAGGTATCTCCCTCGGGTTCTAGGCTCTATCTCAGGTGCAGGGCTCACTCAGGTGCAAGGGTTTTCCCTGCATTGCAGAGCTCTCTCTCAGATGCTGGAGCTCTTCATAAGTTTCATGGCTCTCCTCAGGTGGAGCAACTCTCTTTTTATGTGCAGGGCTCTCCCCTAGGTTCAGGGGCTCTCTGCTGTAATCAGGGACTCTCCCAAGGGGCAGAGACTTTCCCATTTTCACAAGTTCTTCATCAGGTATATGACTCTTCTCCAGGTTCAGGGGCTATTAATCAGGTGCAGAAATGTCCCTCAGGTACAGGGCTCTCCTTCATATTCAGGGCTCCTCCTCAGGCACAAGGATGTTCTTTAGGCGTAGGCACTCTCCCTCAAGTATAGGAACTACCTATCAAGTTCAGTACTCTTACTCAAGTGTAGGGCTCTCCTCGGGTGTAGAGCTTTCCCTGCGTTTAAGGCTGTCTTACAGGTGCAGGGAAAATCCTCAGCTAGAAGATCTCTACCACAGATATATAGGAGTTCTTATTCTGGGTCACCTTAATCGGGTGCAGGGTTCCCTTTCAGTTTTAGGACTCTTCATTGGGTGGAGGGCTCTTTCTCAGGCACAAGGATCTCCCTCAGGTATAGTGTTCTCCCTCAGGTACAGGAGCTATACTTCAAATGTAGTGCTTTTCCTCAGGTGCAAGTCTCTCAGTGAGAGGAGGTCTCTCTTAAGTGCAGGGACTCTTCCCTCAAGTACAAGGACTGTCCCTCAGGGACAGGCTTCTTTCTGGTGCGGGGGCTCTCCTCTAGGTGTAGGACTCTCCCTTTGGTGCGTGACTTTCCCTAAAGGGGCAGTACTCTCCTTCAGATTCAGAATCCTTCATAAGGTGCTAAATTCTTCCTCAGTTGCAGGGGGACTCCCTCAGGGTGAAGGAGTCTCCCTCATATGCAGGGGCATTTTTTCAGGTACTGGGCTTTCTCTCAGTTTCAGGACTCTATCTCAGGTACAGGGTTCTTTCTCGCATCCATAGCTCTTTCTCAGGTACAGGGCTCTCTCTCAGTGCAGGGGTTCTCCCTCAGATAGATGGGCTGGCTCTTCATCATGTGAATGGAATTTTTCAGGTGACGTGCTGTCCCTTAGGCTGAGGGGCTCTTTCCCATGTTCAGGAGCACACCCCCAGGGGCCAGACCTCTCCCTGGTACAGGGGCTTTTCAAAAGGTGCAGGGCCCTTCTCCAGGTGCAGGGGCTCTTCCTTAGGTACAGGGATCTCCCTCAGGTGAGAGGTTCTCCCTGAGGTGCAGTAGTTCTCTCTGTTATTCAGCATCATTACTCAGGTGCAATAGATCTTCCTTTTGTGCAGGGTCTCTTCGTTAATTGCTGGGCTTGTTATCAGGTGCAGGGCTCTTCCTACCTAAGGTGTGGGTTCTACCTCGGGTGCCAGGCTCTCCTTCATTTGCAGGACTTTTTTTGTTGCAAGGGCTCTGCATCAGGGGCTAGCCTCGTTGTCAGGTGTAGGTGTCTCCTTTAGGTTCAACACTCTCCCTCAGGTGCAGGTGTCGCCCTTAGGTGTTGGATCACTTCCTTATGTACAGGATCTCTCTCAGGTGTTGGAGTTCTTTCTCAGGTTTAGCCCTCTTACTCAGGTTCAGGGCTCTCACTCATGCAGAGACTCTTTCTTAAGTTGAGGCTCTCCCTCAGGTGCAGCACTCTTCCTTAGGTACAGGACTCTGTGTGGTCTCTCCCTAAGTTGCAGTGACTCTCTCTCAAGTTCAGGGCTCTCCCTCAGGTGCAGGACTCTTTCTCAGGTGTAGAGTCTTTCCCTCAGGTTAAGGGTCTCTTCAACAGGCGCTGGGCTCTCCCTCAGCTGTAGGGGCTCTCGCTCAGGTTGAGGACTCTCCCTTAATTTCAGGGGCTTTTTATCAAGTGTGGTGGCTATTCCTCAGGGGCAGCAGCTCCTCTTCAGGTGCAGGAGTTTTCCCTCAAGTTAGCACTCTTACTCACATGCAAGAGCTCTTTCTATAGTGCAGGAGCTCTTTCCTTTTGGTTTTGAGTTGGAGTCTCACTTTGTCACCCAAGCTGGAGTGCAGTTGCTCTAGCAATCCTTCTGCCTCAACCTTCCAAGTAGCCAGAACTTCAGGTGCCCATTACCATGCCCACCTATTTTTTAAAAAAAATTTATTGTAGAGATGAGGTTTTGCCATGTTTCCCGGGCTGGTCTCAAACCCGTGGGCTCAGGCAATCCACTCACCTTGGCCTCCCAAAGTGCTGGGATTACAAACTGAACATCCGAGCCTGGCTGTGCAGGAGCACTTAATCTGGTGAAGGACACTATCTCAGTTGCAGGGTGTCTCTCAGGTGCAGAGAGTCTTCTTCAAGTGCAAGAACTCTCTCTCTCAGTTGCAGGGACTTCCCTCAGGTGCAAGGCTCTTTCTTCAGTGCAACGGCTCTGTATTGGGTGTGGGGGTTCTCCCTCCATTGCAGGAGCTCACCCTCAGATGCGAGGATTCTTTATCGACTGCTGGCCTCTTCTTCAAGTTCAGAGGTTCTTCCTCAGGTGTCCGGCACTCCCTCGGGTGTAAAGGCTCTTTCTCCTATGCTGGCCTCTTCCTCGGGTATATGGGATCTTTTTTGGGTGAAAGGTTCTCCCTCAAGTCTAAATCTCTTACTCAGGTGCAGGAATTTTTTGTGTGCAGAGGCATGTCCTCTGATGCAGTTGCTCTTCCTCAGATGTGGGAACTTTCAGGCACAGGAAATCTTCGGGTGCAGGGGCTCTCCCTTAGACACAGGGGCTTCTCGCCAGATGCAGAAGCAAGAGATCTCTCTTAGGTACAGGGACTCTTACTCAACTGCAGAGGCTTTCCCCAACTTGCAAGGCTCACTCTTCAGTTCAGGGACTCTTCATCATGTGCGGGGGCTCTCCTTCAGGTACTGGAACTTTCCTTTCGTTACAGGGGCTTTTATCAGTTTCTGGGTTTTTCCTCAGGTTCAGGGACTTTCCCTTGGGTGGTGGGACTCTCCCTCGTGTGCAGGAGCACTTTTTAGTGCAGCACTCTTCACCAGGTTCTGGATTCTTCCTCACTTGCAGGGCTGTATCTCAGGTGCCTGACTCTTTCTTAGATACAAAGTTCTTTTCAGCTGCAGGTGCTCTCTTCAAGTGTTAGGCTTTCTCTAAGGTACAGGGATACTTCATCAGGGTCTAGGCTCTTCCTCAGGTACGTGGGCTCTCTCTCAGGGGAGAAGGGATCTTCCTGAGATGCAGGAGCTCTCCCTCAGAGTAAGCAGTACTAAGGTGCAAGAGACCTCCCTCATGTGAAAGGGCTTTCCCTCATGTGCAGGGCTCCCTTCAGTTGTTGGGCTATCTCTAGTTTGCAGGGGTACTTCATCAGGTACCAGGATCTCTGTCGGGTGCAGGTGCTCTTCCTGAGATGCAGGGCTCACCTTTATCTACAGGGCTGTCCATTAGGGGCAGAGGATCTTCATCAGGTGCTGGACTCTAAGGTACAGGGTTCTCCCTAAGACGCAAAGGCTCTCCTTAAGCTGCAGGGGTTCTTCCTCAGGGTCTGGGATCTCTGTCAGGATTAAGGACTCTCCCTCAGGTGCCATGACCTCCCTGAGATGCAGAGCACTCACTCAGGTGCAGAATCTTCTTCTCAGGAGCTGTGTCCCTCCCTCATGTGCAGGGGCCCACCCTCAGGTGCAGGAATTTGTCAGGTGCACAGGCTCTCCCTCTGGCACATGGGCTCCTCATCAGTTGTTGGCTCTCCCTCAGATGCAGGGCTGTTTTGTGGGTATACAGATCTCCTTCAGGTGCAGGGCTCTTCATCACATGCTGAGCTCTTCCTCACATGCAGGGCTCTCCCTCAGATGCTTGGCTCTTTTTCATGTGCAGGGCTTTCCCTCAGGTTCGTGGACTCCTCATTAGGATCTGGGATCTTTTTCTTGTGCAGGGCTCTCTTTTGGATGAAGTACTCTTCTTCAGTTGTGGGGCTCTTTATCAGGTCAGAGCTCTCCATCAGGTACAGTCAGTCTCAGATACTGGGCTCTCCTTTGGGTGCAGGAAAACTTCATATAGTACTGGATTCTCCCTGGAATGCGATGGAGGATGGTTCTCAGGTGAACGGACTCTCCCTCATGTGCAGGGGCATTTCTTCAGGTGCAGGGTACTTTCACGGTTTAGAGGGCTCTCCCAGTGCAGGGGTTCTTCATAGGTACTGGACTATTTCTCAGGTGCAGGGAATGTTTCTCAGGTACAGGAGCTCTTTCTCATTTTCAGCACTCTTCCTCACATGCAGAAGCTGTTTCTCATGTGCCAGAGCTCTTTTTCAGGTGCAGGCCTTTCCCCCAGGTACAAGGGCTCATCATTAGGTATGCACTCTTTCTCAGTTGCAGGACTGTATCTCAGGTGCAGGACTCTTTCTCGAGTGCATGGGTCATTCGAATGTGCAGTTTTCTTCCTCAGGTGAGGGGGTTTTTCCTCAGGTGGATGGGCTCTCTCTCATTTGCCCGGGGCACTTCTTCAAATGCAGGGTTGTCCTATAGGTTGACAGTCTCTCCCCCATGTTCAGGGGCTCTTCCCTGGGGAAAGGGCTCTCCCAGGTGCAGGTCCTCTTTAAAATATGCAGGGCTCTTCTACAGTTTCAGGGGCATTTTATTGGGTACTGAACTCTTCCATAGAGCATAGACCCTTTCTCTGGTGAGGGGGATCTACCTGAGGTTCAGGAGTTCCCCCTCAGAGTCAGCACTCTTACTTAGGTGCAGGAGATTGTTCTCATGTACAGTTCATCAAATGCCAGGCTTTTTGTGTGGTTCAGGGGCTCTCTCAGGGGCAGAGATCTGTCTCATTTGTAGGGTCTTCCATAATGTGTAGCGGCTCTTCATCAGGAACTGACCTTTCTCTCAGGTTCAGGGACTCTCCATCAGGTGCAGGAGTTCTACCTCAGAAGCAAGAGCTCTTTATCAGGAGCCTGATTTCTTCCTCAGGTGTAGGGACTCTCTCAGGTGTCCAGGGCTCTCCCTTATTTGCAGGGCTCACCGTTTGGGACAGGGACTCTTCATCAGGTTCTGGGCCCACTCTCAGTTGTAGGTGCTCTCCCTCAAGTCTAAGACTCTTACTCAAGTGCACACATTTTTCAGGTGCCAAGGCTCTTCCTCTGGTGGAAGAACTTCACCTTAGGTGCAAGAAAGTTCCTTCAGGTTCAGGGGCTCTCCCTTAGGCACATGTGCTCTTCACCAGATGCAGAAGCTCTCCCTCATATGCAGGCCTCTCCCTCAGGTGTAGGAGCTCTCTCTGGGTTGCAGGGACTTTTTCTCTGGTGCACAGTTATCCCTTAAATACAGGGGCTTTTCTTCAGGTATGGGGTCTCTCCCTCAGGGGTAGGGACTTTTCCTAGGTGCAGGGCATCTTGCAGATACAGGACCTCTCTTTAAGGTATTGGAGCCCTTTCTCAGGTACGGGGGCTCTCTTTCAGGTGAAGAGCTCTTCTTTGAGTCTAATGATCTTACTCATGTACAGGGGTTCTTCATCAGGTGCAGGGCTGTCCTTCGGTTGCAGGTTGTCTCTCTTAGGTGTGGGGACTCTTCCTCAAGTGCAGTGACTCTTCATCAGATGTGGGATTCTTCTCAGGTTTAGGTGCTCTCCCTCAGGTGCAAGGCCTTCATCAGGTACAGGGACTCTTTCTCAGGTGGGTGTTCACCCTCAGATTCAGAGGCATTCCTTCAGGTAGTGGGGCTCTCCCTCATGTGCAGGAGCACTTCTTCAAGTGCACAGCTCTCTCCCAGGTGCAGAGGTTCTTCTTCAGGTTCTGGATTCTTCCTCAGTTGCAGGGCTCTATCTCAAGTGGAGGGCTCTTCCTTGGGAGCATGGTTTCTTCTAAGGTACAGAGGCTCTCCCTCACTTAGATGGGCTATTCCCCATTTCCAAGGGCTTTTCTCTATGGGCAAAGTTCTTCTAAGTCCAGGGGTTCTTCAAAAGGTAGAGGGTTCTCCTCCAGGTGCAAGGGCTTATCATCAGTTGCTGAGCTATCCCTTAGGTGCAGGGACTTTCGCTCTGGTAAAGGGGATCTCCCCCTAGATGCAAGAGCTCAGTCTCAGACTCGGTGCTATTCCTCCATGACAACAGATCTCGTTCGGGGACTCTTCTTTAGGTGTTTGACTTTTTGCAGGTATAGGGGCTCTCCCTCAGGTGCAGGCTCTTTCTTGAGTGTTGGGCTTTCTCTAAGGTACAGAAGCTTTTCATCAGGTGCTATGCTGTCCCTTGGGTGCAGGTTCTCTCCCTGAGGTGTGGAACTCTTTCTCAGGTGCCTGGCTTTCTCAGGTGCAGAGGTTTCACTCAGGTGGAGGAGCTCTCCCTCATGTGCAGGATGTTTCTTCAGGTATAAGGCTGCTTCATAGGTTGAGAGGCTTTCCTCAATATTCACAGGGTCTTCCCCAGGGGGAGGGGCTGTTCAAAAGGTGCAGGACTGGTCCTTCAAGTGCGGGGATTCTTCATCAGGTTTGGACTCTTCCTTGGGTGCACTGGCCCTTTCTATGTGATGGTGATCTTCCTCAGGTGTTGAGCTCTCCATAACATGCAAGGCCCCTCCATCAGGGGCTAGCTCTCCCTCAGATGCAGGAGCACTTCCTAAGTTACAAGGTCTTTTCATCAGGTGCTAGACTCCCTATCAGGTGCAGGGACTTTCTCAGGTGTAGAGCTCTCCTTCATTTTCAGGGTTCTTTATTAGGGGCAGGTACTCCTCATCAGGTGCTGGGTTCACCCTCAGTTATAGAGGCTCTCCCTCAGGTGCAAGGCTCTTCCTCAAGTCCAGGCCTCTTATTCAAGTGCATAAACTTTTCAGATGCAGAGGTTCTTCCTTTGGTGCAGTGGCTCTTCCTCAGGTGTGGGAACTTCTCCTTAGAAAATCTTCAGGTGAAACAGCTCTTTCTTAGCCACAAGGACTTTTCACCAGATGCAGATGCTCTTTCTCAGTTGTATGAACTATCCCTCAGGTGCAGGAGATCTCTTTCAGGTACAGGGACTCTACCTCAGGTGCACGGTTCTATCTTAAGTGCAGGGGCTCTTCATCAGGTGTGGGGGCTCTCCCTCAGAGGCAGGAGCTCTCCCTCAGGTACAGGGAGTCTTCCAAATGCAGGACTTCTCCCTGAGGTGCAGGATTCTTTCTAAGGTGCAGGGCTCTTACTCAGGTGTAGGATCTTCTCAGGAACTGGGTCTCTCCCTCGTGTGCAGGGGCTGTTTCTCAGGTGTGGAATTTCTCAGGTTCACAGGCTCTCCCTCTGGTGCAGAGTTCCCTTTCTGTCAGGTTCACAGCCTCTTCATCAGTTGTTGGGCTTTCCCTTACATGAAGTGTTCCCTCTGCCTCCTCAAGTACAGGAGCTCTCGTTCAAGTGCATTGGCTCTTCATCAGGTTCTAGACTCTTTCTGCAATGCTGGACTCTCTTCCAGGAGGAGGGCTCTTCTTCAGCTGCGGGGCTCTTCATCAGGTTCTGGGCTCTCCCTCAGGTGTGTGAGCTCTCTCTCAAGTGCAAGGCTCTCCTTCAGGTGCAGGAACATGTCAAATAGTGCAGCATTCTCCTTCAGATGCAGGGAGACTCTCAGGTGGAAAGACTCTTCCTCATGGGCAAGGGAACTTCTTCAGGTGCAGGAGTCTGTCCCAGGTTAAGGGGCTCTCTCAGTGCAGGGGTTGTTCATCAGGTTCTGCACTTTTTCCCAGTTGCAGGGGTTCTTCATCAGGTTTTGGATTCTTTCTCAGGCGCTGGGCTCTCCCTCAGGTGCAGGGCCTCTATGTCATGTGACGGGCTCTCCCTTAGCTACAAAGGATCTCCCTCATGTTCAGTGCTCTTTCTCAGGTTCAGTAGCCTTTTCTTATGTGTAGGAGCCATCTTAAGGTGTAGGATTTTCCCCCAGGTGCAGGGGCTTGTCATCGGGTTCTGGGCTCTTTCTCAATGGCAGGGTCCTAGCTCAGGTCCAGGACTTTTCTCATGTGCAGGGTTCTCTCTCAGCTTCAGAGTTCTCTTTCAGGTGGATGGACTCTCCATTTCATGTCTGGAGCACTTCGTCAGGTGCAGGGCCGTCTCTTAGGTTGAGGGGCTCTCCCTCATGTTCAGGGACTCTTTTCCAGCGGCAGGGGCTCTCCCAGATGCAGGGGCTCTTCAAAAGGCACAGGGCTCCCCCCTGAGAGCAGGACCTCTTCATCAGGTACTGGGCACTTTCTTAGGTGCAGAGGCTTTCCCTCAGGTGAGTGGGATATTCCTGAGGTGCAGGAGCTCTGTCCAATTTGGCGCTCTTATTTAGGTGCAGGGGATCTTTCTCAGGTGCAGGGGTTCTTCAGATGTTGGGCTTTTTGTCTCGATCAGGGGTTCTTTCCTAGGTTCAGGGCTCTCTCAGGTATTAGGCTGTCCCTCAGGTGCAGCACCTCTTCATCAGGGTGCTCTCAGTTTCCTCGGGCTCAGGGGCGCTCCCTTAGGTGTTGGGACTCTCTCATGTGCAGGAGCACTTTTAAGATGCAGAGCTATCTGCCTGGTGCTGGGGTATATCATCAGTTGCTGAGCTCTCAGGTGCAGGGGCTCTCCCTCAGGTACTGGGATCTCCTTGAGATGCAGGAGTTCTTCCTCAGTTTCAGTATTATTAATCAGATGTAAGATATCTTTTACATGTGCAGGGTCTCTTCATCAGATGTTGGGCTTCTTTTCTGGTGCAGGTGTTCTTTCTTAGGTGCAAGGCTCTCTTCAGGTGCAGGAGCTCTACATCAGTTGATGGACTCTCCCTTAGATGCAAGGGTTCTTCCTCAGGTTCAGGGCACTCCCACAAGTGCTGAGCTGTCCCTTAGGTGCAGGGAATCTCCTTTAGGTGTAAAAGTTCTCCCTTAGGGTTAGCTTTTTACTCAGATGCAGTGATTTTTTTATGTACAGGGGCTCTTCCTGGTGCAGAGGCTCTCCCTCAGGTGCAGGGTCTCCAGGAGTTGCAGAGCTCTCCCTCAGTTGCAATTGCTCCCCCTTAGGTGCAGGATCTCTTCTAAAGATCAGCACTGTTACTGAGGTGCAAGAGAGCTCCCTCATTGCAGATGTTCTTCATCAGGTACTGGGCCTTCTGTCAGGTTCACAGATCCTTCTCCATTATTGAGTTCTCCCAAACATGCAAGGGCTCTTCATCAGGGGCCGACTGTCTCTAGGATACCAGGTCTCTCAAAGGGCAGGGCTCTTTCTCATTTTCAGGACTGTCCGTTAGGAGAAGAGAATCTTCATCAGGTGCAGGGCTTTTTCTCAGGTGTTGGGCTCTCCCTAAGTTTCAGGGGCTCTTCCTCAGGGGCTGGGCTCTCCCTCAGGTTTAAGGGCTCTCCCTTGGGTGCAGAGCACTTACTCAGGTACAGGATCTTCTCCTCAGGAGCTGGATCTCTTTTTCAGGGGCACAGGCTCTCCTTCTGGTACATGGGCTTTTCCTCATGTTCTTGACTTTTCCTCAAGTGAAGGGTTCTTTTTCAGATGCATGACTCTCCTTCATGTGCGGGGTTCTTAGTCACATGCTAGACTCTCAGTTTCAGGGGTTCTTCCTCAGGTGCATGGGCTCTTCATCAGGTTCTAGACTCTTTCTCAGGTGCAAGGCTCTTCTTTGTGTGAATAGCTCTCCTTCAGGTGTGGGGCTGTCCCTCAGATGCAGGGAGTCTCCCTCAGGTGCAGGGCACTTTTTTGGGTGCAGAACCACTTCACATACTGCATGGTTCTCCCTCAGATGCAGGGGAACTCCCTCAAGTGGAAGGACTCTCCTGCATACGCAGGGACACTTCTTCAGGTGCAGGGTTCTTACCCAAGGTAAAGGTCTCTCCCAGTTGCGGGGGCTCTTCATCAGGTGCTGGACTGTTTCTCAGGTGCAAGGTTCTCCCTCAAGGGCAGGGCCTCTTCATTGGGTGTTGAGCTTCCCCTCAGGTGCAGAGAATGTTTCTCAAGTGCAGGGCCTCTCCCTCATGTTCAGGGCTCTTCCTCAGGTGAAGATGCTTTTTCTCATGTGCAGGAGTTTTTATTCAGGTGTAGTGCTCTCCCTCAGGTGTCTGGGGCACTGCTTCAGGTGCTGGGCCGTTCTTTAGGTGGAGCGGCTCTCCCCAATGTTCGGGGCTCTTCTCCAGGTACAGGGCCTCTCCCAGGTGCAAGGACTCTTCAAAAGTGCAGGACATTCCCAGAGATGCATGAACTCTTCATCAAGTGCTAGGATCTTCCATAGGTTCAGAGACCCTCCCTCAGATGATGGGGATCTTCCTGAGATGCAGGAGCTCTCCTTCATATTCTGTGCTATTATTCAGGTGCAGATGTTGTTTGCTTTTGTGTAAGGACTCTTCAGCAGTTGGACTTTTTATATGGTACAGGAGCTCTCCCTTCTGTGTAGGATTCTCCTCAGGTATTAGGTACTCCCTAATGTACAGGAGCGCTTCATCAGGGGCTGGGCTCTACCTCAGCAGGAATAGCTTTCTCAGGGATAGGTCTCTTCCTCATTTGCATGACTCTCTATTAGAAGCAGGGCCTCTTCATCAGGTGATAGGCTCTCCCTTAGGTGCAGGGAATCTCCCTCAGGTGCAATGCTTTTTCACAGGTTAAGGAGCTCTCCAGGTGCAGGGGTTCTTCATCATGTGCTGGACTCTTTCTCAGGTGCAGGGCTGTCCCTCAAGTGCAGGGAATTTTCTCAGGTGCAGGTGTTCTTCCTCATGTTCAGTGCTTTTTCCTTGGGTACAGCAGCTTTTTCTCCTGTGCAGGAACTTGTTTTCAGGTGTGAGACTCGTCATCAAGTTCTAGGCTTTTTCTCAGTTTAGGGCTCTAACTCAAGTGCTCGGCTCTTTTTTGGGTGGATGGCTCATTCTCAGGTTCAGAGTTCTTGGATACAGGTTCTCTCCCTCAGGTGGTGGGATCTCCATCATGTGTTTGGGACACTCCTTCAGGTGCAGAGCTGTACCTTAGTTGGGGGGGTTCTCCCCCATGTTCAGGGGCTCTTCAAAAGTTGCAGGGCTGTCTCCCAGGTGTAAGGGCTCTCTCCCAGATACTGGGCTCCTCCTTAAGTTCAGAGACCCTACCTCAGGTGAGGGGGATCTTCATGAGGTATGAGAGTTCTCCCTCAGACTCAGCACTATTGCCCAAGTGCAAGAGATCTTTCTCGTGTGTAGGGTCTCTTCATCAGATGCTGGGATTTTTGTCTGGTGCAGGGACTCTCACATAGGCTCTTCCTCAGGTGCCAGGCTTTTTGTTAGCTGCATGCTTCACTGGTGTGGGGACTTTACTTCAGATGCAGGGCTCTCCCTCAGTTGCAGTAGGTCTCTCTTAGGTGCAGGGACTCTTCCTCAAGTACAGGGGCTTTCCCTTAGGTGCATGGCTCTTTCTTTAGTGCAGAGGCTTTTCCAGGTGCAGTCTTCCTTGGGTCCAGGGCTCCTCTCAGGTGCAGGGGTCTTCACAAGGCGTAGTGTTCTCCCTCAGATTCAGGGGATCCCCCTCAGATGGTGGGACTCTCATGTGCAGGAGCATTTCTTCAGGTGCCGGCCTACCACCCAGGTGCAGGGGCTCTTCATCAGTTTCTGAAATATTCCTCAGTTGTTTTTCTCTATCTCAGGTACAGGGTTGTTTCTCAGGGGCATGGTTCTTCCTCAGATGCAGAGTTCCTCCTCAGATGTAGGGGCTCTCCCTTAGGTGGAAGGGCTTTTCCCCAGGTTCAGGTGCTTTATTCCAGGGGTAGGGACTCTTCTAGGTGGAGAGGCTCTTTAAAAGGTGCAGGGTTCAAGAGCTATCCGTCATGTTCAGGAATTTTTCATCAGGTACTGGACTATTTTTCAGGTACAGGGGCTCTCCCTCAGGTGCAGGCCTCTTCCTTAAGTATTGGCTTTCTCTAAGATGCAGGTACTCCTCATCAGGGGCTGGGGTATCCCTCAGGTATAGGGCTGTCCACTAGAGGTAGAGGATCTTCTTCAGGTGCTGGGCTCTCAGGTGCAAGGCTCCCTCTCAGAGGCTGGGCTCTTCAAAAACCGCAGGGACTCTTTCTGTGGAGCTGGGCTCTTCCTAAAATTTTGGTTTCTGGGGGCTCTCTCTCAGGTGAAATACCATCCCTCGGGTGCAGGGCTCTCCATCAGGTTCAGGACACTTACTCAGGTACAGAAACTTCTCAGGAGCTGTCTCCCTCATGTACAGTGGCTGTCTCTTAGGTGCAGGAATTTCCTCAGGTGCACAGGCTCTTTCTCAGGTGCAGGGCTCTTTTGGGGGTTAAGGGCTCTTGTTTAGGTTCCTGTTTCTTTATCCAGTGTTGGGCCCTCCCTCAGGTTCAAGGGTTCTTTCTCAGGTGGAGGTCTCTATCTCAGATGCAGGGCTCTTCTTTCCATGCAAGAGCACTCCATATAGTGTGAGGATCTTTCTCAGATGCAGAAGGATACCCTCAGGTGGATGGACTTTCCCTCATGTGTATGGGCACTACTTCAGGTGGAGGGCTATCACCCAGTTTAAGGGGTCCTCCTAGTGCAGGGGTTCATCAGGTGCAGTGCTCTTCTTTAGTTGCAAGGGCTCTTCATCAGGTGTTGAAGTCTTTCTTAGGTGCAGGGTTCTCCCTCAGGTACAGGGCCTCTTCACCAAGGGATGGACTCTCCTTTAGGTGCAGGGACTCTTCCTCAGGTACAAGGGATGTTTTTCAGGTGCAGGAGTTCACCCTCATGTTCAGCATTCCTCCTTGGGTGCAGGAGCCTTTTCTCATGTGCAGGAACAGGAACTGTTTTTCAGGTGTAGAACTGTTTATCAGATTCAGGGGTTCTGCATCAGGCTTTAGGCTCTTTCTCAGTTGCAGGGCTGTATCTTAGGTGCAGGGCTCTTTCGCAGGTGTATGGCTTATTCTCAGGTGCCCAGTTCTCCCTCACGTGCAGGGGTTCTTCTTCAGGTGGATGGGCTCTTTCTTCTGTGTCTGGGGCACTTCTTCATTTGCATATCTGTCCGTTAGTTTAAGGGGCTCAACCCCATGTTCAGGGGCTCTTTCCTAGAGGCAGGCATGCTGTCAGGTGCAGGGGCTCTTCAAAAGGTGCAGGGCTCTCTCCCAGTTGCAGGGGCTCTTCATCAGGTGCTGGGCTTTCCTTTAGGTGCTGGATGCTTTCCCAGGTGTTTGGCTCTCCATAAGGCATAGGGGCTATTTATTAGGAGTTTGCCTGTCTCTTAGATTCAAGAGCTTTCCCTCATATTCAGTGGCTCTTAGGTGCTGGACACTTCCTCAGGTGCAGGCCTTCTCAGGTACAGGGCTGTCACTTATTTGCAGAGCTCTCAGTTAGGGATAGGAGCCCTTCATCAGGTGCTGGGCTCACCCTCAGTTGCAGGGGCTCTTCCTCAGGTCCAGGACTCCTACTCAGGTACAAGAATTTTGCAGATGCTTAAGCTCTTCCTCTGGTATGGGAACTTGTCCTCGGGTACAGAAAATCTTCGGGTGCAGGGGCTCTCATAGGCACGGGGTCTCTTGATCAGATGCAGAAGTACTCCACCATGTGCAGGAGTTCTTCCTCAGTTTTAGGAGCTCTCCCTCTCCTTCAGGTGCAGGGTTGTTTCTTACTGCAGAGGCTCTTCATCAGGTGTGGGGGCTCTTTTGGGGGCAGGGGCTCTCCCCCAGGTGCAGGGCATCTTCCAGATGCATGGCCTCTCCCTAAAGTGCAGGATCCCTCTCTCAGGCTCACGGGCTCTCTTTCAGGTACAGGAACTCTTTCTCAAGTTTGGTGCTCTTCATCGGGTACAGGGCTCTTTCTCATTCGCGGGAGGTCTCTCTTAGGTGCAGGGACTCTTGCTCAAGTGCGAGGCTTTTTCTTCAGTGCAGGGACTCTTCATCAGGTGTGAAAGCTATCCCTCAGGTGCAGGAGCACTTCTTGGGGGTGAAGGGCTCTCCCCCAGGTGCAGAGGCTCTTCACAACATGCAGGGTTCTGGTGAGGCACAGTGGCTAATGCCTGTAATCCCAGAACTTTGGGAGGCAGAAGTGAGAGAATTGCCTAAGTCCAGGGGTTCGAGACCAGCTTGGGCAACTTGGCAAGACCTTATCTTTATGATAAATCAAAAAAATAAGCCAAGTGTGGTGGTGCACACCTGTGGTTCCAGCTTCTTGGACGACTGAGGTGGAAGGATCACCTGAGCCCAGCTAGTTGAGGCTGCAGTGGCTGTGAGCGTGCCACTGCGCTCCAGCGTGGATGACAGCGTGAGACTCCTACCCCAAAACAGCAAACAAAATGTGCAGGGTTCTCCTCCAGTTGCAGGATCTTATCATCAGTTGCTGAGATATTCCTCACATGTAAGGGCTGTCCCTCAGGTAAAGAGGATCTCCCTGAGGTGCAGGAGCTCTCCCTCAGACTCAGCACTATTACACTTTATCAGTGAGTGTTCTCCCTCAGATCAGGGTGCCTACCTCATGCGATGGGACTCTTCTTGATGGTCAGGGGCACTTCTTCAGGTGCAGGGACTCTCCTCTGGTTCAATGGCTCTTCCTTAGGTGCAGGAACTTCTCATCAGGTACAGGAGTTCTCCTTCAGATGCAGGTGCTCTTCCTTAGGCGCAGGGACTCTTCACCAGATGTAGAAGCTCTCCGTCATGTCCAGGAGCTCTTGCTCAGGTGCAGGAGCTTTTTCTCAGGTGCAGAAGTCCTTTCTCAAGTGTCAGGCTCTCCCTCAGGTGTAGGGGCTCGTTGTCAAATTCTGGGATCTGTCTCAGTTGCAGAGCTGTATCTCAGGTTTAGGACTCTTTCTTGGGTGCATGACTCTTCTCGTGTACTGGGTCACCATCATGTGTCTTTCGTACTTCCTCAGGTACAGGACTGTGCCTCAGGTTGAGGGCCTCTTCCCCAAGTCCAGAGGCTCTCCCCAGGGGCAGCGGCTCTCTAAATGCAAAGATTGTTTGAAAGATGCGCGGATCTCCCACTAGTGCAGAGTCTCTTCATCAGGGGCTGGGCTCCTCCTTAGGTGCAGAGACCCTCCCTCAGGTGAGGAGGATCCCTACCGGATTGAGTGCTCTTACACAGATGCAGGAGATCTTTTTTGTGTGCAAGGGGTCTTTGTCAGATGCCAGGCTTTTTGTCTGGTTAAGGGTTCTTTCTTAGGTGCAGGGTTCTCCCCAGATATTAAGCTGTCCCAACATGCATCAGTTCTCCATCAGGGACAAGATAGTCTGTCCGGTGCAAGACTCTTTGTTCATTGCAGAAACTCCTCATCAAGTGTGAGGACTCTCCTTCTGGTGCAAGAACTCTCCCTCAGGTGCGGCACTCTATATAAGGAGAGTGTTCTCCTCCAGATTCAAAGGCACTTCCTTGGGTGGAAGGACTCTCCCTTTTGTGCAGGGGTGCTTCTTCAGGTACGGAGCTCTCCCCAAGATGCAAGGGCTCTTCATTAGGTTGTGGATTATTTCTCAACTGTGGGATTCTATCACAGGCATAGGTCGATTTCTCGGGTCCATGGTTCTTTGTTAGGTACTAATATTCTCCATCAGGTGGATGGGCTCTCCCCATGTTTATGGGCTCTTCTCCAGGGGCAGGGGTTCTTTCAGGTACAAGGACTCTTCCAAAATTGCAGTTTTCTCCTCCAGTTGTAGGAACTTATCATCAGTTGCTGAGATATCCCTCAGTTGCAAGGGCTGTTCCTTAGGTAAAGGGAATCTTTGTGAGGCACAGGAGCTCTCCCTCAGACTTAGCTCCATTGCTCAGGTGTCAAAGATGTCCTTCATTTGCAGGGGATCTTCTTCGTGTGATGGGCTTTCTACCCAGATGCAGGTCATCTTCCAGATGAGGGGCCTCTCCTCAAGGTGCAGGATCCCTTTCTCAGGTGCAGGGGCTCTTTCTCAAGTTTAACGCTCTCACTCCAGGGCAGGAGCTCTTCCACACACGCAGTAGCTCTTCATCAGTTGTAGGAGCTTTTTCTCAGGTGCAAGGCTTCTCCTCACGTACAGGAACTTCTTCTCAGGAGCTGGGTCTCTCCCTTATGGGTGATGGCTCTCCCTCAGGTATAGAAACTTCCCAGCAGGTACAGGGTCTCTTCATTAGGTGCTGAGTTCTTCAGGTTCCGGGGCTCTACCTTGGTGCAAGCCTCTTCCTTAGGTACAGGGATTCTTTATAGGGTGAGTATTCTCCCTTGGACTCAGTGTGGCTCCCTCATGTACAGGGTCACTTCTTCAGGTGCAGGACCCTTCCCCAGTTACAAGGGCTCTTTATCAGTTGCTGGAGTCTCTCTAAGGTGTGGAGGCTGTCGTGCGGGTGTGGGGCTATCCCTCAGGTTCAGCCCTTTTAATCAAGTACAGGACTCTTCCTCAGGTGCAGGGAATCTTCACTACATGCTATGATCTTTCTCAGGGTAGGGGCTCTGCCTTCCATTTAGGGCTCTCCCTTAGATGCCAGTGATCATCTCCAGGTATAGGGCTCTGCTTCAGGTACAGGGTCTCTTCCTGTGGTGCAGTAGTGCTTCCTTAGGTGTGGGAACTTTTCAGATGCAGGAAGTCTCCATCAGATGCAGGGGCTCTCCCATAGGTGCAGGAGCTCTTCTCTTGACCAGATGCAGAAGCTCTCCATCACGTGTAGGAGCTCTTCCTTGGGTGCAGGAGTTTTGTTCAGGTGCAGAAGTTCTTTGTCAAGTGTAGAGTTTTCTCTCAGATGCAGGGGCTCACTGTCAGGTTCTGGGCTCTGCCTCAGTTGCAGGGCTCTGTCTCAGGTGCATGACTCTTTGTCATGTTCTGGGTTCTCCCTTGGGTGGTTAGACTATCATGTGTCTGGTGCTCTTCCTCAGGTGCTGGACTGTCCCTTAGGTTGAGAGCCTCTTCCCACAACCAGGGTTTCTTTCCCAGGGACTGGGCTCCCCAGGTTCCAAGGCTGTTCGGTAGATGAAGGGCTGTCTTCTAAGGGCAGGGGCTCTTCATCAGGTGCTGGCCTCCTCTATAGGTACAGAGACTCTCCCTCAGGTGAGGAGGAATCCCTTGGATTCAGTGCTCTTACTCAGGTTCAGAAGATCTTTTTCATGTGCAGGGGCTCTTTATCAGATGCTGGGTTTTTTCTCTGGTGCAGGAGTTGTTTTTTAGGTGTAGGCCTATCCCCAAGATATTAGGCTCCCCCTAATGTGCAGCAGTTTGGTATCAGGTAATGGACTTTTCTTCAGGTGCAGCACTCTTTCTTCATTGCAGGGGCTTCATCAGTCACCTCTGTCTGATGCAGGTGCTGGGACACTCTTTATAAGGTGGTTGTTCTCCTTCAGATTCAGGGGTGTTTCCTTAGGTGTAAGTACCCTCCCTCATTTATAGAATCACTTCTTCAGGTGCAGGTTTCTCCTCCAGGTGAGGACTCTTCATTAGGTTCTGGATTCTATCTCAGTTGCAGGGCTCCATCTCAGGTACAGGGCTATTTTGTGGGTGCACAGTTAATTTGTCAGGTCCAGGATTTTTTTTGTCAGGTGCAGGTGCTCTTCCCCAGATGGATGTGCTCTCCCTCATGTTTAGGGCTCTTCTCCAGGGGCAGGGGATCTTCCAAAAGTTCAAGGTTCTCTTTCAGTTGTAGGAGCTCATCGTCAGTTGCTGAAATGTCCCTTAGGTACAAGGGCTGTGCCTTAGGTCAAGGGGAGCTTTGTGAGGTGCAGGAGCTCTGTCTCAGACTGCAACATTGCTCAGGTGCCAGAGATGTTCCCTCATGTGGAACCATTCTTCACATATTGGCCTTTCTACCCAACTCTGGGGCATCTTCCATATGTGGCAACTCTCCCTAACGTGCAGGAGCCCTTTTTCAGATGCATGGGCTCTCTTTCCTGTACAGGAGCTCTTTCTCAAGTTTAGCGCTCTTACTCCAGTTCAGGAGCACTTCTTCACGTGCCAGAGATCTTCATCAGATGCAAGAGCTTTTTCTCAGGTGCAGGGCTCTTCCTCAAGTATAGGAACTTCTCAGGAATTGGCTCTCTCACTCATGTCCAGTGGCTGCCCCTCTGGTGCTGGAACTTTCCCTCAGGTGCCAGGGTTCTTTATCAGGGGCAAGGATCTCCCTCAGGTACATTGATTCTTTATAGATAAGTATTCTTCCTCAGACTTAGGTGGCTCCTTCATATGGTGGGACTTTCTTTCATGTTCTGGGGCACCTCTTCAGGTGCAGGGCTCTTCCCCAGCTGCAGGAGCTCTTCTTCAAATGCTGGACTCTCACTTCAGTGTGGGGGCTGTCCCGCAGGTGCAGGGCTCTCCCTCGGGGGTCTACTCTTTTACTCAGGTGCAAGACTCATGTTCAGGTGCAGCGGCTCTTCAGTAGGTGCTGTGATCTTCCTCAGGGGCAGGGGCTCTCCCTCTGGTTTAGGGTCTCCATCTGGTGTAGGTGTTCATCTTCAGTTATAGGGCTCTTCCTCCGGTGCAAGGGCCCTTCGCTTGGTGCAGAGGCTCTTTCTCTGGTGAAGTGGCTATTTCTCATGTGAGAGAACTTCTCAGGTGCAGGAAGTCTACTTCAGATGCAGGGGCTCTCTTTTAGGCTCAAGGCCTCTTCACCAAATGCAGAAGCTCTCTGTCATCTGCAGGACCACTTCCACAGGTACAGGAGCTTTTTGCAGGTACAGAAGTTCTTTGTCAAGTGTAGGGCTCTCCCTCAGATGTAGGGGCTTATTGTCAGGTTCTGGGCTCTGTCTCAGTTACAGGCTCTATCTCAAGTGCAGGGCACTTTCTTGGATATGCGACGCTTTCTCAGATGCAGGAACTTCTCCTCAGGAGCTGGGTCTCTCCCTCATGGGAAGTGGATCTCCCTCAGGTGCAGGGGCTCATCATGAGGTTCTGGGCTCATCCTCAAATTAAGGGGCACTCCCTCAGCTACAAGACTCTCCCTCATGTGCAGGGACTGTTTATAAGGTAAGTGTTCTCCCTCAGATTCAGGGTGGCTCCCTCACATGGTGGGACGCTACCTCATGCAGAGGCATCTCCTCAGGTTTAGGGGTCTTCTCCAGCTGCAGGTGCTCTTCATCAGGTGCTGGAGTCTTTCTCAGGTATGGGGGCTCTCCTGCAGGTACAGGGCTCACGCTCATGTTCAACTTTCAGGTGCAGGACTCTTCCTCAGGGTGATGCTGTGATCTCCCTCACGGGTAGGAGCTCTCCCTTTGGTTTAGGGCTTTCTCTCAGGTGCAGGAGTTGGTCTTCAGGTCTAGGGCTCCTCCTCAGGTTCAGGGGCTCTTCTTCTGTTGCAGTGACTCTTCCTCAGGTGTGGAAACTTCTCCTCAGATGAAGGAATTATCCTTCATGTGCAGGGGCTCTCCATTAGGTGCAGGGGCTCTTCACCAGATGTAGAAGCTCTCCGTCATGTGCAGGAGCTATTGCTCAGGTGCAGGAGCTTTTTCTCAGGTGCAGAAGTTCTTTCTCAAGTGTCAGGCTCTCTCTAGATATAGAGGCTCATTGTCAAATTCTGGGCTCTGTCTCAGTTGTGGGACTGCATCTCAGGTGCAGTACTCTTTCTTGGGTACATGACTCTTCTCATGTGCCGGGTTCCCCCTCGGGTGGATAGGCTCACCATCATGTGTCTTTCATACTTCCTTAGGTGCCGGGCTGTGCCTCAGGTTGAGGGGCTCTTCCCCAAGTCCAGGGGCTCTCCTCAGGGTAGGGGCTCAAGGGCTCTCTGGGTGCAAAGGCTGTTTGAAAGGTGCATGGCTCTCCCACTAGTGCAGGGTGTCTTCATCAGGTGCTAGGCTCCTCCTTAGGTGGAGATCCTCACTCAGGTGAGGAGGATCCCCACCAGCTTGAGTGCTCTTACTCAGGTGCAGGAGATCTTTTTTGTTTACAAGGGCTCTTTATCAGATGCCAGGATTTTTGTCTGGTTCAAGGAGTTATTTCTCAGGGTTCTCCCCCACGTATTAGACACTTCCTGTCATGCAACAGTTCTCCATCAGGGACTAGACTGTCTTACTGGTGCAAGGCTCTTTTTGCATTGCAGGGATTCTTCATCAAGTGTGAAGTCTCTCCTGGTGCAAGAACTCTCCCTCAGGTGCTGAGACTCTATGAGATGGTTTTCCTCCAGATTCAGGGGCTTCCTCAGGTGGAAGGACTCTCCCTCGTGTGCAGGAGTGCTTCTTCAGCTGCAGGTCTCTCCCCCAGATGCAGGGACTCTTCATTAGGTTATGAATTATTTCTCAGTTATGGTTCTCTATCACAGATACATGCCAATTTCTCAGGTGCATGGTACTTTGTCAAGTGCAGAGTTCTGTCTCAAGTGCAGTTATTCTCCCCCAGGTGAATGGGCTCTCCCCCATGTTTAGAGGCTCTTCTCCAGGGGTAGAGCTCTACCAGTTGAAGGGGATCTTCCAAAAGTGCAGTTTCCTCCCCCAGTTGTAGGAGCTTATCATCAATTGATGAGCTGTCCCTCAGGTGCAAAGGCTGTACCTTAGGTAAAGGGGAGCTTTGTGAGGTACGGGAACTCTCCCTCATACTCAGCACCATTGCTCAGGTGCCAGAGATGTCCATCATGTGCAGGAGCTCTTCTCCGCGTGCTGAGCTTTCTACCCAGATGCAGGTCATCTTCCAGATGAGGGACCTCTCCTCAAGGTGCAGGAGCCCTTTCTCAGGTGCATGTACACTTTCTTAAGTTTAGTGCTCTCAAATGTGGTGCAAGAGCTCTTCCACATGTGCAGGAGCTCTTCAACAGGTGCAGGAGCTTTTTTTCAGGTGCGAGGCTTCTCCTCATGTACAAGAACAACTTCTCAGGAGCTGGGATTCTCCCTCATGGACAATCGTTCTCCTTTGGGTACAGGAACTGTCCAGCATGTATAAGGTCTCTTCACCAGGTGCTGGGCTCTTCCTCGGGTTCAGAGGTTCTATCTTGGGTGCAAGGCTCTTTCTCAGGTGCAGCAACTGTGCCACAGGTGCAGGGGCTCTTCATCAGGTACTGGGCTCATTCCCAAGTTCAGGGGTACTCCCTTGGCTACAAGATTTCCTCAGGTGCTGGGACTCTTTATAAGGTGAGTATTCTCCCTTAGGTTCAGGGTGGCTCCCTCATGTGGTGTGACACTCCCTCATGTGCAGGTGCACTTCCCCAGGTGTAAGGCTCTCCTCCAGCTGCAAGTGTTCTTCATCAGGTCTGGAGTCTTTCTCAGGTGTGGGGGCTGTTCTGCCTATACAGGGCTCACCCTCTCATTCAGTTCTCATGTGCAAGACTGTTTCTCAGGTGCAGGCACTCTTCACTAGATGCTGTGATCTTTCTCAGGCAGAGCTCTGCCTTTGGTTTAGGGCTCTCGCTCAGGTGCAGGACTTAGTCTTCAGGTATAGGGCCCTCCCACAGGTGCTGGGACTCTTTACAAGGTGGTTCTCCCTCAGATTCAGGGTGACTCCCTCATATGTCAGGACTCTACTTCATGTGTAGGGGTTCTACTAATGGTTCAGGGCTCTTCCCCAGCTGAATGGGCTCTTCATCAGGTATGGGTCTCCCCTCTCAGGTGTCCCGCACTTGCAGGGCTCTCCCTCGGGGTCAGCCCTTTTCTTTGGATACATGTCTCTTTCTCAGTGGCAGGGGTTCTTTTCTTGGTGGTATGATCTCCTTCAAAGGAATGGGCTCTCCCTCCAGTTTAAGATTCTCCCTGAAGTGCAGGTATAGGGCTCTTCTTCAGGTACAGGGCCTCTTCCTTTGGTGTAATAGTGCTACCTCAGATTTGGGGACTTCTCAGATGCAGGGAGTTTCCTTCAAATGCAGGGTCTGTCCTTTAGGCTCAGGGGCTCTTCACCAGATGCAGAAGCCCTGTCATGTACAGGAGCTTTTTCTCAGGTGCAGGAGCTTTTGTTCAGGTGAAGAAGTAATTTCTCAAGGGTAGGGCTCTCCTTCTGAGGCGGGGACTTGTCATCAGGTTCTGGGTTCTGTCTCAGTTGCAGGGCTCATTCTTAGGTGCATGGTTCTTTTTCATTTGCCGTGTTCTCCCTCGGGTGTAGGCTCTCCATGATGTGTCTTTCACATTTCCTCAGGTGCAGAGCTGTCCCTTAGATTGAGATTCTCTTCCCCAAGTCCAGGGACTCTTCCGCAGAGTCAGGATCTCTCCAGGTGCAAATGTTGTTCAATAGGTGAAGGGCTGTCTCCTGAATACAGAGACTCTTCATAAAGTTTTAGATCTTCCTTAGGAGCATAGACCCTCCCTCAGGTGAGGAGGAATCCCTCAGATTCAGTGCTCTTACTCAGATGCAGGAGGTCTTTTTCCTGTGCAGGAACTCTTTATCAGATGCTGGGTTTTTTGTCCATTGAAGGGGTTCTTTCTTAGGTGGAAGACTCTCCCACAGATTAGGTTGTCCCTAACATATACCAGTTCACCTTCAAGGACTGAACTGTCCCTCAGGTGCAAGGCTCTTTCTTCATTGCAGGGACTCTTCATCAAGGCAAAGACTTCTTGTCTGGAGAAGAGGCTGTCTTTTAAGAGCTTATTCTTGAGTCTTCACATCAACAGGAAATCAAGATTTGTTAATGAACATGCTAGATGTTAACATTTCCAACAAAAAGCTTACAGTTGGCTTTCTGTCTGGGCGAAGTGGACATCATCACTAGGTCAAGTTGCTGTCTTGTCCTCAAGTTCTCTCTTTTTTTTAATAGAGATGGGTTCACTGTGAAAGAATGGGATAGATTCTGGATCAGAATGCTGGGTCTGCTATTGACGTAGTCACTTTAAGCAAGTAATTGTGTGCCCTGTGCCTCCACCCTTAACTCTAAACTGGAAATTATTTTAGAGCTTATGAAACTGGGATGATTAGAAGATCAAAGAAGACATTGCATGAAGAGCGCATATACAGTGCCAAGCACATGGGAAGCCCTCAAGAAATAAAACAGCTATTGTCAGCATTAGCATCGTTATTATGAGGTGATTGGTGAAGCAATAAAATAGGCTTTGAAGGAAAATTTGGTGGTATCCTCTCTTATTTCTAGAAATATTTTTGAAAGAGATATGTACAAACATTTTTTTTTTTTTTTTTGAGTTGGAGTCTCACTCTGTAGCCCAGACTGGAGTGCAGTGGCTGCTCCCGACTGCTGCAGCCTTGACCTGCTGGGCTCTGGCGATCCTTCTGCCTCAGCCTTCCAAGTAGCTGGAACTACAGACGCACGCTACCACGCTTGGCTAATTTTTGATTTATTGTAGAGATGAGATCTCGTCAAGTTGCCCAGGTGGGTCTCGAACCCGCGGGCTCAGGCAATTCACTCACCTCAGCCTCCCAAAGGCACGGGATTACAGGCTGAGCCACCGAGCCCGGCTGTACAAGCATTTTTTGCGTAAGAGTGTTCATGTAGTATTTTGTTTAATGGAAAAAATGTCGTAATGACCTAAATATCCACTGACAGGTGACTGGTGCTGTGGGACAGGCAGATCCAAGCCCAACTGCCCAGAGTGAGATTACAGTCCCCAGTTCCTCTTAAGTCCAGTTCTCAAGGAGAGTCAAGTCGCCTTTCTTGTTTCCACTGTGACACACTTTTTGATGGACATTGGCACCTGGATCTGGAGGAAGGTTAGCCCAAATCCTTGGTGTTTCTACTTTGGACCCCACAGGTACAGTAGCTTTCCATCAGGTGTGGAGCTCTTTATCATGGGGAGGAGCTCTACATTAGGTATAGTAGCTCTGCTTTAAGCACAAGAGTTTTCTTCAGGTGTAGGACTCCTTCAACAAGTCTCAAGACTTCTCATCAGGTGGAAGAGTCTTCATGACGTGCAGTCACTCGTCAACAGAACGGGATCTCTTGATCTGGTGAGGGATCAGATGCAGGAACTTTTCCTCAGTTGCAGAAGCTCCTCTCAGGCTCCAGGACTCTACCTAAGGTGAGGCAGCTCCCCCTCAGGTGCGGGGGCTCTCCCTGAGGTGAAGGAGTTCTCCCTCAGCTGCAGAGCTCTCCCTCAAGTACAGGGCTCTCCCTCAGGTATAGGAGCTCTCCTTCAGATTCAATGATCTTACTTAGGTACAGAGTTCTCCCTCAGATGCAAAAGATCTTCGTCAGGTACTAGAATCTTCATCAGGTACTAGAATCTTTCTAGTCTTCGTCAGGTACTAGAATCTTTCTCAGGGGCTTTCTCTCAGATGCTGGGCTATCCCCCAGGTGCACAGCTCTCCCTCAAGTGTAGTGATCTCCCTCAGGTGCAAGGCTCTTCTCTAAGAGCAGGAGTTCTTCATAAGGTGCCAGATGTTCTTTCGGATGTGCGGGCTCTTTTTCAGGTGCAGGGCTCTTCCTCAGGTGTAAGTCTCTCAGGATTAGCATTCTCACTCAGGTGTGGGATCCCTCATGCAGGAGCTCTTCAGCAGGCGTGGGTGCTCTCCCTCCATGGTAGTGGCCCTGCCCCAGGTGAAGGACATCTTCTGGGTGCAGAGGTTTTCCCTAGAGTGCAGGAGCTTTTCATCAGGTGCAGGGCTCTCCCTTAAGTGTAGGGGTTCTTTGTCCCTCGAGTGCAAGAGCCCTCAATTAGGTGCAGAGATTCTTCTGGTTCAGAGATTCTTCATCAGGTACAGGACTCTTTCTCAGATTCAGGGTCTCTCTCAGGTGCAGGCACTCTTCCTTAGTGTCAGCATTGTTACTTAGGTGCAGGAGTTCTGCCTTATGTGCAAGAGCTTTTCATCCGGTGCTGGGCCTTCTTTCCAGTGCAGAGACTCTTTGTCACATTCAGGGCTCTTCCTCAGGTGCAGGGATCTTCCTCAGAGAGAGGGGTTGATTCTCAGGTGTAGGAGCTGTCTCTCATCTTCAGTGCTCTTACTCAGGTACAGGGTTCTCTTTCAGGTCAGGTGTCTCCCTCAGGTTCAGTGATCTTTCTCAGGTGCAGGGCTCTCCCTCAGCTGCAAGGGTTTTCCCTGCAGTGCAGAGCTCTCCCTGATACTAGAGCTCTTTATAAGGTGCATGGCTCTCTCTCAGGTAGAGAGACTCTCTGTCATGTGCATGGGCACTTTTTTTAGATGCAGGGCTCTCCCTGAGGTTCAGCACTCTCCCTGAGATTCAGGGGCTCTCTGCTATAATGAAGGGCTCTCCCAAGGGGCAGAGGCTTTCCCAGGTTCAGGAGTTCTTCATCAGGCACAAGACTCTTCCCCAGGTTCAGGGGCTATTCATTAGGTGCAGGTCTCTCATCCAGGTGCAAGGCCCTTCTCCAAATGCTGAACTATTATTCCTCAGGTACAGGGCTCTCCTTCATGTTCAGGACCCCTCCTTGGGTACAACGATCTTGCTTAGGTACAGGCACTCTCCCTCAGGTGTAGCAACTCTTTATCATGTTCAGGACTCTTACATAAGTGCAGGGACCTTCCTCAGCTAGCAGAGCTCTCCCACAGATGTAGGAGCTCTGGCTTCTGGTTACCTCAGTGTGTTCAGGGCACTTCTCCAGGTTCAGGGGCTCTTTATCAGGTGCTGGGCTCTTCCTTAGATTCAGAGGGTCTTTCTCACTTGAGGGGTATCTCCCTGAGGTGTAGTGGTTCTCCCTAAGATTCAGCATCATTAACAGGTGCAGGAGATCATCTTCATGTGCAGGGGCTTTTTGTTAAGTTCTGGACTTGCTGTCAGGTTAAGGGCTCTTGGGTTTTGGCCTCTCCCTAAGGCACAGAGGCTCTTTATCAGAGGCTGGGCTGTCCCTTGGGTGGCAGGCTCCACCTCATTTGCAGGTCTCTTGTTGCATGCGTTCTTCATCGGAGGCCGGATTCTTTGTCAGCTGCAGGGTCTCTCCTTCAGGTGCAAAGCTAAAATCCCTCAGGTGCAAGTGTCTCTCTTAGCTCTCCTTCTGGTGTTGGAGCTTTTTCTCAGGTTTATCACTCTTACTCAGGTTCAGAGCTCTTTCTCATGTGCAGGAGCTCTCTCTTAAGTTCAGACTCTTCCTCAGAAGCAAGACTCTGGTGGGGGGCTCTCCCTAAGGGGCAAGGGCTCTTAGCTGCAGGGCCTTTCCCTCAGGTGCAAGGCTCTTTCTGCAGTGCAGAGGCTCTTTATCAGGTGTGAGAGTTCTTCCTCAGTTGCAGGAGCTCACCCTCAGATGCGAGGGTTCTTCATCAGCTACTGGGCTCTTCCTCAAGTTCAGAGGTTCTTCCTCAGGTACCTGGTACTCCCTCAGGTTCAGGGGCTCATTCTCCTGAGCTGGTCTCTTCCTCAGGTCCTGCACGCACTCTCAGTTTCAGGGGATCTTTTTCAGGTGCAAGGCTCTTCCTCAAGTCCAGATCTCTTACTCAAGTGCAGGAATTTTTCGTGTGCAGAGGCTTTTCCTCTGGTACATTGGTTCTTTGTCAGATATGGCAACTTCTTCTCAGGTGCAGGAAATCTCCTTCAGGTGCAGGGACTCTCTCTTAGTCACAGGGGCTCTTCACCAGATGCAGAAGCAAGAGGTCTCTCTTAGGTGCAGGAACTCTTCCTCAACTCCAGGGACTCTCCCTAAAGTGGAAGCCTTATTCTATAGTGCGTGGACTCTTCATCAGGTGTGGGGACTCTCCCTCAGGTGCAGGAGCTCTCCCTCAGGTACAGGGACTTTCATCAGTTGCTGGGCTCTTCCTCATGTTCAGGGGTTCCTCACTCAGGTTTTGGTACTCTCTCTCTCATGTACAGGAGCGCCTTTTTTTAGGTGCAGCAGTCTTCATCAGGTTCTGGATTCTTCCTCAGTTGCAGGGTCTCTCGTGTATACTGCTCTTTCTCGGATGCATGGTTCTGTTCAGGTGCAGGGGCTCTTGTTAGGTGTTGGATTTTCTCTAAGATGCAGGGGTACTTCATCAGTGTCTAGGTTCTTCTTCAGATGCATGGGCTCTCCCTCAGGTAAATGGGATCTCCCTGAGGTACAGGAACTCTCCCTCAGACTCAGTGCTGTTGCTCAGGTACAAGAGGTCTCCCTCATCTGAAGCAGTTCTCCCTCAGGTACAGGGCTCACCTTCAGATGTTGTGCTTTCTCTAGGGTGCAGGGACTCTCCCTCAGGGACTGGGATCTCTCTTGGGTGCAGACACAGGGCTCCCTCTCATGCTGAGGGCTGTTTTATAGGGGCAGGAGATCTTCATCAGTTGCTGGACTTTCAGATAGAGTGTTTTCCCTAAATTGCAGGAGATTTCCCTAAGCTGCAGGGGTTCTTCATCAGGGGCTAGGCTCTCCCTCAGATGCCATGACCTCCCTTGGGTGCAGTACTCTCCCTCAGATGCAAGGCGCTCACTCAGGAGCAGGATCTTTTCCTCAGGGGTTGGTACTCTCGCTCATGTGCAGGATCTCTCTCTCAGACACAGGAATTTCTCAAGTATACAGGTTCTTCCTCTGTGCATAGGTTCCTCATCAGTTCTTGGCTCTTCCTCAGGCTCAGGGCTCCTTTTTGGGTGAACAACCTCCTTCAGGTGCAGGGCTCTTCATCACATGCTGAGCTCCTCCTCATATGCAGGGCTTTCTCCAGATGCTCAGCTCTTTCTCATGTGCAGGATTCTTCCTCAGGTTCCTGAGTTCTTCATCAGGACCTAGGGTCTTTTCAGGTGTTGGATTCTTTTTTGTGAAGGGCTCTTCTTCATTTGTGGGACTCCTTGTCAGGTGAAGGGCTGTCCCTCTGGTGCAGGCACTCTCTCTCAGGTGCAGGACTGTCCTTCTTGCAGGAACACTTTATATAGTACTGGTTTCTCCCTGTGATGCAGGAGACTCCCTCAGGATGAATTCTCCTTCATGTGCATGGGCATTTCTTCAGGTACAGGGTATCGTTACAGTTTAAGGGGCTGTCCCAGTGCAGGGGTTCCTCCTCAGGTACTGGACTGTTTCTCGGGCACAGGAGCTCTTTCTCATGGTCAGTGCTCTTCCTCATATGCAGGAGCTATCTCATGTGCCAGAGCTCTTTTTCAGGTGTAGGGCTCTCCCCAAGATGCAATGGCTTATCATTAGGTTTGGGGCCATTTCTCGGTTGCAGGGCTGTTTCTTAGGTGTGTGGTTCATTCTCATGTGCAGAATTCTCCCCCAGGTGAGGGGTTTCTCCCTCAGGTGGGTAGACTCTCTCTCATGTATCTGGGACACTTCTTCAGATGCAGGGTTGTCCCATAGGTTAAGGGATTTAGTCATATATTTAGTGAATCTTCCCTGGGGGCAGGGGCTCTCCCAGGTGCAGGGGCTCTTTAAAACATGCAGGGCTCTTCTACAGGTGCAGGGGCTTTGTATTGGGTGCTGGTCTCTTCCTTAGAGCTTTGGCCCTTTCTCCATTAAGGGGATCTTCCTAAGGTTCAGGAGATCCCCCTCAGAGTCAGCAGACTTACTCAGGTACAGGAGATTGTTCTCATGAGTAGAAGCCCTTCATTAGAGGCAGGGCTTTTTGTGTGGTGCAGGTTCTCTTTCTTAGGTGCAGGGCTCTCCCTCAGGTATTAGGCTCTTCCTAACATACAGCAGCTCCCCATCAGGGACTGGACTCTTTCTTGGTTGCAGGGGGCTCTCACAGGGGCAGGAATTTCGCTCATTTGCAGGGCTCTCCATAACATGTAAGGGCTCTTCTTCAGGGTCTGGCCGTTCTCTCAGGTTTAGGGGTTCTCTGTCAGGTACAGGAGCTCTCCCTCAAATACAGAGACTTCTCCTCAGGTGCAGGAAATTTCCTGCAGTCTCAGATGCTCTCCCTTAGGCACATGGGCTCTTTACCAGATGCAGAATCTATCACTCCTGCAGAAACTCTTCCTAAGGTGCAGAGCTCTCCCTCAGTTTCAGGGTTGTTTCTTAACTGCAGAGGCTCTTCATCATGTGTAGGAGCTGTCTTTCAGGTTCAGGGTTCTCCCTCAGTTACTGGGAATCTCCCTCAGGTGCAAGGACCTTCCCTTTGGGGCAAGACTGTTTCTTCAGTGCAGAGGCTCTTTATCAGGAGCTGAAGTTCTTCCTCTGGTGCAGGAATCTTAATCAGTTGCTGGGCTCTTCCTAAGTCAGTGGCTTTTCCTCAGGGGCATGGCTCTTCCTCAGGTTCATGGTTCTTCCTCAGGTGCATGGCTCTTCTTTAGGTGCAGGGGCTCTTCCACATGTTCTGGGCTCTTCCTCACGTGCAGAGGCTCTTTCTCACGTGCAGGGCTTACCCTCAGGTTCAGGGCCTAGGCTCTCTCTTCAGTGCAGACCACCCTTTCAGGTGCATGGCTGTCCTTCAGGAATAGGGCTTTACTTCAGGTGCTGGGCTCTCTCTTAGGTGCAGGGCTCTTACTCAGTTGAAGGCTCTTCTCAGGACCTGGGTCTTTCCCTCATTTTCAGGGGCTCTGTTAGTTGCAAGAATTTCTTAGATGCAGAGGCTGTCTCTCTGGTGCAGTGACTGTCAGGGGATGGAACTTTTTCTCAGGTGCAGAAAATCTCCCTCAGGCGCAGGGGCTCTTTCTTAGGCACCTGGGTTCTTCATCAGATGTAAATACTTTTTCTTGTGTGTAGGAGTTCTTCCTCAGGTGCAGGGCTTTCCCTCATTTGTAGGAGCAGTCTCTCAGAGTCAGCGATTCTCCCTCAGGTGCAGGGCTCTGTTCAGGTGCATGGGCTCATCATCAGGTTCTAGGCTCTCCCTCAGGTGCAGGGCTCTCTTTCAGGTGTAGGATTCTCCTTCAATTGTGGGGTTTTTCATCAGGTGCTGGGATTTTCTTCAGGTTCAGGGCTCTATCTCAAGTGCAGTACTCTTTCTGGGATGTATGGCTGTCCCTCAGGTGCAGTACATGTTCTCAGGTGCAGGAACTCTTTATAAGGTGCTGATTTTCCCCTCAGATGCAGTAGAGCTTCCTCAGGTGGAGGGACTCTCTCTCTCTCTCATGTGCAAGGATATTTTTTCAGGTTCACAACTCTCCCCAAGGTGAAGGGGATCTTCCAGTGCAGGGACTTCTTACAGGTAGCAGGGCTCTTCCCAGATGCAGGGCTCTCCCTCAGGTGTAGGAGCTCTCCTTCATGTTTATTGCTCTTTCTCAGATGCAGGAGCTTTCCCTCATGTACAGGAGTTCTTCAGGTGTAAGGCTCTTTCCAGGTGCAGGGACTAGTCATCAGTTTCTGGGCTCTTCATCAGTTGCAAGGCTCTATTTCAGGTGCAGGGCTGCTTCTCAGGAGCATGGCTGTTTTTTATTTGCATGGCTTTTCCTCAGGTTCAGCCGTTCTTCCTCAGGGGTAGAGGCTGTCCCTCATGTGGAGGGGCACTTCTTTAGGTGCAGGGCTATTTTTTAGGTTGAGGGGCTTGTACCCATATTCAGGGTCTCTTTACCAGGGACAGGGCTTCTTGCAGGTTCAGGGGCTCTTCATCAGGTGCTGGATTCCCCTCTGGTGTAGGGACTCTCTCAGGTCTAGGGCTCTCCATTAGGGGCTGGGCTCTTCAACAGAGGCTGTTCTCACCTCAGTTGCAGCGACTCTCCCTCAGTGTGGGAATTCTTAGGTACAGGTAATATCCTTCAGTTACAGGGGCTCTTCATTAAGTGCAGGGGCTCTTCATCAGATGCAGAAACTTTTCCTCATGTGCAGGGACTCTTCCCCAGGTGCAGGGCTCTCTTGTCCATGCAGGGACTCTTCATCAGGTATAAGGCCTCTCTCTCAGGAACTAGTGCTCTTCCCCAGGTACATGGCATCTTTCAGGTGCAGGAGTTCTTCAAGTTTAGTAGTCTTACACAGGTGGTGAGCTCTTCCTCATGTACAGGAGCTCTTCATCAGGTCCAGGAACTCTTCTCGAGTATAGGGATTCTCCCTCAGTTGCAAGGCTCTTTCTTCAATGCAGAGGCTCTTCATCTGGTGCAGGGCTTTTCCTCATGTGCAGGAGCGCCCTCTCTCTCTCTCTCTCTCTCTCTCTCTCTCTCTCTCTCTCTCTCAGATGTTGGGCTCTCTCTAAGGTACAGGTCTTCTTTATCAGTGGCTGGGCTCATCTTCAGGTGCAGGGGCTTTTCATAAGTTACTAGACTCTCCTATGTGTGCAAGGGCTCTCTCAAGTGCAGGGCTCTCCCACACTCGCAGGGCTATTTATTAAGGGTAGGGTCTCTTCATCAGGTGCTGGTCTCTCCCTCAGGTGCAGGGCTTTCCCTTAGGTGTAAGAGCTCTTTCTTAGGTACAGGGGTCTCCCTAATATATAGGAGCTCTGTAACAAGTTGAGCATTCTTACTCAGGCTCAAGGCACTCTCTCGGGTTCAGGACTCTCCCCCAGGTACAGGACTCTTATTCAGATATGGAAACTTCTCAAAAGCTGGGTCTCCTCCTGATGTGCTTAGCTCTCCCTCAGGTGCAGGGATTTCTCTGTGCAGAGGCTCTCCCTTAGGCACATGGGCTCTTCACCAGATGCAGAAGCTCTCCCTCTTGTGCAGGTTTCTCCCTCAGGTCTAGGAGCTCTCCCTAGGATACAGGGACTTCTCAGCTGCAGTTATTCCTTAACTACAGGGGCTTTTTATCAGATGTAGTGGCTCTCCCTCAGGGGTAAGGGCTTTCCCCCAGAGCAGGACATTTTGCAGATGCAGGACTTCTGTTTAAGGTGCTGGAGTCCTTTCTCAGGTGCAGGTACTTTCTTCAGGTGAGGAACTCTTCTTCAAGTTTAGCACTCTTACTCTGGTGGAGGAGCTCTTCCTCGTGTGCAGGAGCTCTTCATCAGGGGCAGTGTTCTACCTCAGGTGCAGAGACTCTTCAAGTGCAGGGACTCTCCCTTCATGCAAGGCACTTGTCCAGTGCAGGGACTCTTCTGATGTGGAGTTCTTCTCAGGTTCAGGTGCTGTCCCTCAGATGCAGAGGTCTCCCTCAGGTACAGGGACTCTTTATAAGATGGGTGTTCTCGAGCTGAGCTGCTGCCTCCTCCAAGGCAGCCAAGCTGCCACCTCCTCCATGGCAGCCAAGCCGCCGCCTCCTCTGAGGCAGCTGAGCCGCCGCCTTCTCCGAGGCAGCTGCCAGAGGCGGCCATTACACATTGCACCGCCTGTGCCTGGGGCCAAGCCGCCACCACCGCCACCACTGCTGGCTGCCGCCAAGACAGGCATTCCACATTGCACTGTCAGTGCCTGAGGCGAGCTGCAACCGCCGCCACCAAGGCAGCCATTACACATCACACGGCCTGTGTCTGAGGCGATCCACGACTTCAGACCTTGAAGCCCCTGCAAACAAGATCTGCTGAGGTCTACTACCTCCGAGAAGTCCTGCCAGGCCGTGGGTCTACTCACATGTCCTTTGAGGCAACATCTCCCTCCCCACAGGGGCAGGCAGGCAGTTGAGATAAAGACCATCTGGAGCAAGAGATAACACCACCTGCTGGCGATTCAAGGTTTGGGCGAAAGTTTATTCTTGGGGGAACGAGATGGCGACAGCATAGGTGAACTTGTGAGATTCTCTGAACGTGAGTTCCCAAAAAGACTCTTACTTTTCTTCCCCCACCCCCCAGCACACCACCAGCCAGCGCTGGTCCAAGGCCTGGGGACCCTCAGTCCCACGCAGGGCCGGATACTGTGGCCCCCTGCTGCTGCTGTTCCATCGTGTGCATGGGAGTCTCCGGTCTCAGCTAGCTCCCTGACTACATTGTCTCTCGCCCAGTACCAAGCCACTGGTCACTCAGGGAGGCTCTGGGCGCCCGCCCCTCAGAGACACCGGTCCCATTCCTGACTGAAGTACCCTGTGGGGGCCCAGGGCCACTCTCACCACTCACTGCCTGCCCGTTGGAGCTTTGGAGCTCTGGAGCTCCGGGCCCACCCTGCCTGAGGCGCTCAGCCCGTGACTCCAAGCTTGGGGACCCAGACAAGTGGAGAGAAAGGGATCTGCGAAAGAGAATCTGCCTCCGCCTTTCTCCAGACAGAGATTTCCATTACCCTGCCCACCTATCAACAAACTCCACCTCGGTTCCTAAGGTAACATTGCTAAACAGGAGACAAAGCCCCACCCCTAAGCTGAATCAGATAAAAGCAACTCCCAGGCAGCCAAACCCAAGCTGTGAGTAAACCTAGCTGCCTGCGACAAAAAAACAAAGGGGAGAGGCTGGAGAACAGAGCTGAAGTGATTTTAGTCTGATCTCTTATTGTGACTTATGATTTTATCATTTTGACTGTTTATTTTGATCACGCTCATTGTTTGCCTTCTGACTTACACTGTTTCATGATTATATTGGTCTGTCTCTGTGTAGCTATCAATATTCTTTAGGGAATCTTTCTTACGTGTCTTCTTTCCCTTCTCTCTGACCTTGTGTCTCTTTCTCACCTGATAGTTGGTATGTATGTCGGTTTTCCCTCTCACTCTTCTCTCTCTCTAACTTCCTATTGACTCCCCCTTCCACCATTATTTCCTCTTTTATGCTCCCATTTTAATCTAGGAACCAAGACTACACACTGCTGAACGGACAGATTGTAATGCAGAGGGAAAGAGGTTCCAGTGTGCTCATACACCTGTTTGTGGATGCTAGAATCAGCATATACACTCTGAACCACAGCTTCCCTCTCAATTAAAGCTCAAAACTGCAAAAAGTACAGATTGCAGCCTACACTCCAACCTCAAAAGTGAACAAAGCCAGAAGACCTTCATAATAAAGAACAGAATATAGCAGAAGAGAAATAAAAGCAACCCCACCTTCCCTCAAAAACAGAATTAAAGAAGGGGAGGGAAAGGCGGGAACAGAAAAAAATCTACACAAATGAAGAAAAACCAAAAGAAGAGTATGGGTCTCTCCAGGACCCCTGAGAGGGCAGACATCGAGAGAACTGACTTTGGAATGCAAACAATGAAGAGCCCCCAGAATGAAGAGTCTCAAACTGCAAACCTAGATATCAAGACATTAATGGAGAGATTAAAAAGAATTGAGGAGACACAAGAAGAAACTAGGAAGGAGCTGATATCTGAGATAACAGTAATAATACTGTGAATGAAATAAATAATAAACTGATAAGCATGGAAAGCAGAATTACCCAAGCAGAAGAAAGAATCTCAGAGCTTGAGGACCAAAATATAGAACTAACCCAAACTCTTAAAAACACAGAAAACAAGCTCAAAAAGACAAAACAAAACCTTCAAGAGTTGAGCAATTACTTCAAGAGACCAAACCTAAGAGTAATTGGCATACCTGAGGCAGAAAGAGAGACAGAGACCACACTGGAACAAACTTTCCATGAGATCATTCAAGAAAACTTCCCTTATCTAATCAGTGATGCAAAAATTCAAAAACAAGAGATTCAGAGAACCCCTGAAAGACAACAAATGAGAAGACCAACTCCTAGACACATAATAATTCGCCTAAACAAAGTAGGCACAAAAGAAAAAATCCTAAAGACAGCAAGAGAAAAAGACCAGATCACCTACCATAGAAGACCAACCAGAATAGCAGCAGATTTATCTACAGAAGCCCTGCAGTCTAGGAGAGCTTGGATCCCTATCTTCAAAGTCCTAAAAGATAAACAATTTCCACCAAGAATAACCTACCCGACCAAGCTAAGCTTCATCAGTAAGGGAGAATTAAAATCTTTCCCAGATATCCAATCCCTAAGAATTTATGCTGCCACCAAGCCATCTCTACATGAAACACTTAAGAAAGTACTAAACACAGAAGAAAAGGAAAACAGAACAACGTTCTTCACAAGAGTACAGGGAAAAGAATAAAATATACACGAACCAACCCCAAAACCAAAAGAAAGACAAAAAAAAAAAAAAAAAACAAGTGGAAGAACAACAACTCAATAAGAACTCCATGATAGGGACGAACTCTCACATTTCAATAATTAGCCTGAATGTGAATGGACTAAATGCACCACTGAAAAGACATAGAATGACAAAATGGGTAAAATATCACCAGGCAACAATATACTGCCTTCAAGAGACCCATCTCACTAGAAAGGACATACACAGACTCAAAGTAAGAGGATGGGAAACAAATTTTCAGGCGAATGGATCACAAAAGAAAGGATTCGCGATCCTAATTTCAGACAAAATACCATTTAAGCTAACAAAAATTAAAAAAGATACAGAGGGCCACTACATAATGATAAAAGGATCACTTCATCAACAAGAAATATCTATCCTAAACATATATGCACCCAACATAGGTGCGCCAACTTTCATAAAGCAACTTCTAGGAAAACTAAAGAAAGACATTGACTCTAATACTATCACAACGGGGGACCATGCTGCCCATCAAAAGAGGACTGGATTTTAAAAATGTGGTACATATACACGATGGAATACTACGCAACCATAAAAAATAACAAAATCATGAATTTCGCAGCAACCTGGATGGAACTAGAGTCTACAATACCGAGTGACCGCTCACAGAAACAAAGATACAAGTATCACATGTTCTCACTCATATAATGGACCTTAAACATCCAATGCAATGCTATAAGAAAATGACTGACAGTAGTGGGAAACTATGGGGGGGGGAGGGAGATGGGATTAACAGTAGCAAATATCTGTCTGGGAATGGGGAAGCACCTCATATCAACAGGGTGCCTGAATGAAACGTAATTGTATACCTTACCCTTAACTGTACCCCACAACATCATAATAAAAAAAGATAAATAAATAAATAAAATGTACTATAAACATACAATGGAATATTATTCAACAATAAATATGAAGTCTTCTATTAAAAAAACACAAAAAAACAGGGTTTGGGGTGAGAACTGTCATAGGCCTCTTATACTGAGAGGTTATGGAATAAGGTCAGCAGCTTCTCCCTACAGAAGCTGAATGATTTCAGTTTCATAGGCAGATGTGACCACTCTTAGGCTCACGTCCTAAGGGACTTTGCCAAAGACAGAGTCACTGTGCAAATTCTCTGAAACTTTCACACAGTGGTGCATAACTGGTTGCTTCTCTGTCTTCCTAATCTCGTTACCCACCCACCTTTTTCCATCCCTATAGACCTTTTCCTAGACCTGGCCCTAGTCTCACACCCGACCATTGCACCTGCACTCATTGTCTTCTAGCTCTTACTCTCCCTCCTCTTTTGCCAAGCTAAACTTCCTTAGATGGCTGTTTTCATATGCTGCTGACTTTTTTAAATGCTGAGGATCACTCAAGTGGCCTCTTCCATCTGCCCTCTGTCTGTGTCTCTGACCCTCTCCATTTCTGCTCCCTTCTCTCTCACTACTCTCAACTGTCTATGGCCCTTGTTTGCATAATGCACATCAGTGTGGTGGATGAAGGTGTGGTCCCAGCAGTCAGGTGGCTGAGCCCAAATCCTGCCCTACCAGCCTTGTGACCTCAAGCAAGCTAGCTAAGTGCTCTGTCCTCTTTTTTTTTTTTTTTTCCACCTGTGAAGGGAAACAGTAAGGTTTTATAAGGATTGTATAAGATACTCAGGTAGACCAGGCATGGTGGCTCACATCTGGAATTCCAACACTTTGGGAGCCTGAGACAAGCGAATTACTTGAGCCCAGGAGTTTGACACCAACCTGGGCAACATAGCAAGACCTCATCTCTACAAAAAAATTTTTTAAAAGCTAGCTGGGCATAGTGGCTTGCATCTGTAGTCCCAGCTTCTCATGAGGCTGAAGTGGAAGGACTGCCTGAGCCCAGAGGTCAAGGCTATGGTGAGTCATGATTGTGCCACTGCATTCCAGCCTAGGCAACAGAGTAAGACCCGGACTCATTTAAAACAAATACTCCAGGGAAAGTGCATGGGGCAGTGTCTGGCACTTATTTAGTGTCATTAGTTACTGATACCATTATTATTATTATCACTCCTGCCTCTGTGCTTTGTTACTGTTATTAGCTTCATTTTTCTAATCCTTTCATTTTCTCCACGACCCTGAATTATCTTGTCCCTGACAGCACTGGTCCATAATATGTTCCATCCCATGTTTTCAGCTTTCTTTGTGGTACCAGGGCTAAACCTGGTGCTGGTCTGGCCACAGGTCTGGCCACAGTGGCCTGCCTCTGTGCCTCGGCACGCTCCCATCTCAGGGGTTTGGTGCTGCAGTTCTTTGCTTGGAATGCTCTTCCCCCAGGTGGAACATGGTGGAACAGACCTTCTCCATTTAGGTCTCTGCTTCCCTCATCAGGAAGACCTTCCCCAGTGACACACACACAATGTTGTTATATATATTTCTGGATTTTTGGTTTATTCCATTCCATACTAAGTACTGTGTTAGGCACTGAGTAGAGAAGACCAGGAATAAGATTACGAGATGATACTTGTCTTTGAGGAGCTTATAGTCTGCTCTTAACTTTGTTTTCCAAAGGTGGCCAGTCTTTGGAAGACTGAAGACAAAAGACAATGGAGACCATAGTATTACTGGCCTAATAGGATTTTTTTGACTGCCATTTTACTGCCCACACATAGCCAGGTCTGTCCTCTAGCATACTAGTCAGCTCAGTTCACCTAGACCAAAAACTAATCAGTACACCTTGAGCATATAGTGCCCCCTATTTTGGAGTTGCTATTTCATTGGTAGAGTCCTTTGATGCCAGGGATTTCTCTAGGTTTTGGTCTTTGTAAGCTCACTGCTTATGTAGAACTGCCAAATCATTTATTGCCCAAATAATTTATTTATAAAAAATTAGGGTCGTATGTTAACAGGAAACTGCTCATCTACCCCCAGGCATTTTAGCAATTTGAGAAGTAACTAAAATATAAAAATTATTAATTCTTAAACATTGGTCTTTAGCCCTTATGCGTATAAGAAAATCTTTTATATTTTTTGTAAATGGACTTAATTGCAATTAATTATTCATTTAGTGTCTGTTGATTGAAAAGAGTGTATATTTTAAAAACCCTACAGTGACTTCAGTTTTTTTTTAATCCCACTCTATTATATATGGCCAGTATTTTTGAAAACTACTATTTCATTTATATGAAAAACTAAATATGAGTATACTCTTGGGCCATCTGTAATTACTTTGCAACTTCTCAGGCATTCTTAGGCCAGGTATGGCAGCAAGTCAGTTAAAGTAAGTCTATAAAACATATACTTTGAGATGATGTGAAAATGTGTAAATATGAAAGTCTTTAAATATATGATAGTCACATTACTTTTTATTAAAACCAAATTTTTAACTTAATTTTATGTATACTCTAAAGCTTTGGCACAAATTGAAAAATGCATTTTCTTCTGTTGTTGATATATGGGTGCTATTTAGATTATAATACCTGTGATTTATTAAAAGCCTAATTAATTTACAAAAAGTGTATGAATCATTCCCTTCCTTGTTTGCTTCAGTTTAATTTTTTGAGTGCTAAATTATAAGATATAAGGATTTCTCAGGAAGTTATGGGATAGTTTGACGAAAATAATGCTTTTACAGTAAGAAATCTAGAAACAAAAGTTTCAATACAAATTCCCATTATAGTATAGAAAAACTGAAAACATGTTTCACACTCTAGCTTGTTTAAAAAGTATCAATTGATACTTCTATATACATAATACAAACCTCTGTGATAAGCATTTAACTAATTTACACCTTTGAGGTTAATGTGAATTAAAAATCAAGATACAGCTTTCATATTAGTATCTATCTTTAAAGTAAACCTGTTGTTTTTTCAGGCATCTTCTCCATAACATGTGCAATGAGACAGGGCTTTAAGTGTACATTTAGAAGCCTAACATCAAAATAATCTTGAAAGAGCCGCTGATTTGAAGTGCCAGCGCCCTCGGGAGGCGCCCGCCCACGCCGCTCGCCCAAATTCTCCAGGCCTCACCGCTGGGAAAGTTTCTCTCCACCAAGGGACCCCGGCCGCTGCAGGTCGCGGGGGACAGGCGCGGGGCCCTGAGAGCATGGTGTGCGGCGGCACGGCAGCTGTCCAGGAGGACCTCGGGGCGGGGTGGGACTGGCCGGCTCCTCTGTCGCGAGCTGGCCCACCGGGCGTCGCTCTCCCAGCCCGCCACCGGTCCCAGTCCGCCAAGTCGCGGCAGCTGCGGCTGCTGAGCCACTGCACAATGCCCAGCCTGGGCCGGGTGCGGCGGCCTCGCCTCGCCGGCGAAGGGTGCGTGTGACGGACGTATCTACAGCCAGTACTCCACCGAGCGCAGCTGCCTGCTCAAGGAGCTGCACCGCTTGGAGATCATTGCTATCGCCCAAGAAAAATTGAAAGCTCCCCCAGCCACCCCGGGACAGGTGAGATATGTATTCATCCTCAATTTGATACCTTTCATAGGGTTTGGCTTTTTGGATAATGCAATTATGATTGTTGCAAGTACCCATATTGAGATGTCTATTGGAATTATTTGGGGACTTTCAACTATGGCAGATACTGCTTTGGAAATCTTGTGTCAGATTTAGATGAACTGGGACTTGCAGGCTATGTTGAAACTGTCTTTCAGGATAGGTTTATCAATTCCTAATCTCACACCAAAACAAGTTGACATGTGGCAAAATAGTACACATTTGGGCAAAGCTGTTGGAGTGACTGTTGGCTGCCTTCTAGGAATGTTTCCTTTGATTTTCTTTGGAGGAGGTGAAGAAGATGAAAAACTGGGGGAAAAAAAAACCCAAAAAATGAATCCTCCCAGAATCCCTATCAGAATATGTAAACTAATATATCTCAGTGATTATGCTGTTAGAGCATTTAGGATTCACACGGTGACAATGTCTAGATGTGGGATCAAATAACTCATAATGTACTATGGAAACACTAACTTCTTGTGGCTTGACCGTCTTGGGATATATTTTTTAAAAAACTGTTTAGTATCATTTTGTGTAAATTGTTGAAGTGCTTTTACATCAAGGGCAGTCAGCATTTTATCTTTCCTTTTTCTTTTCTTATATATCAAAATACTACTTACATACCAGTCATTGATGTACTATATTGACTTGGGGTTTGCTTATTTGTTGCTCGATATGTGTACATGCATGAAAGCACTTTTTGTTGTTATTGTTATTGTTTTCTGATAGTTACAATTCAACCTTGGGATTTTTTCAAATTGCTTAATGTTTAATATCAATTAATATTTTTACATCTCTTTTTGGAAACATCATTTTTGTAATGTTTCATGGTAAACATTTACAATCATATAATTTCAGTCATTGTCTTAACTCTCTATTCGAAATGGATACAGATGAAGATTTTAAGTATATAGCACTCATTTTAATTTTCTGACCTTACTGTTTTAAGAGCCAGAGGTTAATCAGAAAGAGCAACTCTGTGGTTTCCCTATTCCATAAAACCATGTATGCTAACAAGTCTACTATTATTGTTATTGTTGTTGTTGCTGTTATTTATTATTTGAGTTGGAGTTTCACTCTGTCACTCAGGCTGGAGTAGCATACTCACAGCCACCCCAGCATTAACTGAAGGACTCCTTCCACCTCATCCTTCCAAGTAGCCAGAACTACAGGCATTCACTACCATACCTGGCTGTTTTCTGATTTAGTGTAGAGATGTCTCACCAAATTGCCCAGGCTGTTCTCAAATCCGGGGGCTCAGGCAATCCACTCATCTCAGCCTCCCAAAGTGCTGGGATTACAGTCTTAAGCCACTGTGCCTGGCCCATACTTATTTCTAGTTGATTATGTTACCTGTAATTTCCTAATTTTGAATAATTACATGGTGAGTTCTGACATCTGAGAAAGAAATTATTTTAGAGTCAAAAATTTTGTGTGGATTGTGGAATTAGGGCAAACCAAGGGATTTGACATGACACTCAGAAATGAAGAGGCTAAAACTTTTATTTTTTAGGAAATAGAAAATGGGTATGTGAGAAGATCTCTGGTCTAAGTGGTGAAGTTGAACTGTTGGTTGAAGGGTTACTGAGATATGAATTACCTTGTTTGGGAAGAATTTTTTTTTCCTCCAGAGTGTCATCTCATCTGCACGAAATGAGTCTGAATGCTCCATGCTCATAATCCTCATCCCGTTATAGCTTTTTTCTTTTAACATTTTTTTATTTTAAAGATGTGGATTACAATTCAGAGTTAGGTATATAAATGTTCATTATGCAGGTACCTTTGTTGATGAGGTAGTAAATTTCATTTATGGATAATTGCTTTTGAAGTAAAAACTAAATATTTACCATTTTGATTTTTGCTAGTCTAGTAAAAGCTGTTTGAAGAGAAATCCTTTTTCCTTTCTTTGGTATTTTTTTTTGTTATTGTGGTGTTGAAAGCATATTCTAGGTTGAAGTTACTTTTTTCTAGTCTTGTATATATGACAAGTAAAAAAATGTATGGATTATATATTTTAGTTTTCTGAAATAAACTGATCTGTTATACATGCTAAAAATTGCCTTATCTTTTAACAGAGTAATTAAATACAGTGTGGAGGGAGGTAACCAAAATTAAAGTTAAAATAATATTTTGGCTACTGAAATTATTTATGTTGCTAAATAGTTGGAAAAGAATGCAGGCGGCAGGATGGCTGTGTTACAGAAGTCTTATTTTGAAGTTTTGTTTGCATGTAATTACTTTAAGCTCTTATTTTCAGGGGAGATATTTTTTTCCCCAAAGCAATTTGTCATAAATTCTCACCTCTGTTCTTCAGAATGATTAGTGCTATCTTTTAATCACAGATTTTAAGGGAAAAAGAAAAGACATACAATCTAAAAAGAAATAGAGAACATTCTTATGCACAAATAATGTGACATTATCATTGGATCAAATCAGAATTATGGAACTTGAACCGAATTGTGATTTGTATCTTCCAAATAATACAACACAGACACCAGAAAAACCTTTTTTAAATTTCAGATTGATTGGATTAGAGTGATGGTTTGATTTTTGTGTAAGTGCTTCTGTCCCTAACTTGTATATTGATGGCATCTGTTCTGTTTTCTAAAAATATATTTTATTTTAGTGCCTAATTTCTTTTTAATTAAATCCCATATCAGAAACCTTGCTTGTGAGTTTAGAAAGGACTTTTGATTATTGGTTTTCTTCTTTTGCTCTTGAAAATAACCTTGTCCTAGGGAATTGTCACTTTTACTGAAAATCTACAGATTTAAAATGTCAAAATAAGGACTATATGACCTTCCCATTGAAAGATTTGGACACAACAAAAATTTAAATCATTCAGGTAATTAATTTTCAAATAATTGAGCACTATTTCTCTTAACTGAAGGTGTACATTTTTCAAGATCGGATTCTGTGCTAGTATGATGCTTTGTGCAAAGTGATTTTTGAGGACCGGTTTGTTTTTTTTTTAAGTAATGACTTCATATGATCACTGTTTCATGTGACTTGCCACAAAGAACTTTATTTCAGGTTGGAACTGGAACGTGTTGCTTCTTCTACTAGCTGTTTCTCCATTAGGGAGCATGAGAACTAGAGCTAAGTGCAACATGGACTGCTTTAGTACTGTCTGTTTAAAATTTGTGTTGTTCAGTTATTAGAATTCATTAACTTGTTGATACATATAAATTGGATGCATTTTGCTGC